>WOVY01010334.1:717500-908361 GCA_013436015.1 Rhipicephalus annulatus
TGTTTGTGTGCGTGTGTGTGTGGTGTGTGTGTGAGGGTGTGCGTGCGCGCGCACGTGTGTATGTGTGTGTGCGTGTGTGTGCGCTTGTGTTTGTGTACGTGTGTGTGTGCGTGTGTGGGCGTGTGCTTGCGTGTGTGTGCGCATGTTTTTGTGTGCGTGCGTGTGTGTGCGTGTGTGTGCGTGTGTTCGTGTGTGTGTGTGTGTGTGCGTGCGTGCGTGCATTCCAAGGCAACTTTTACAAGGACCGTCGAGCCTTGTGAAAAGTGCATGCTTCACGTGCACACATTTTCGATGCGATTGAGAGCTCATTCTCCCAATGAATGTGGCCCGGCACAAGTTTTACGTGCTCTCCTCCAGGAAGTCCTTTTAACATAAATTCGGCTGCAGCGGCGCGTGATGATCAATCGGCGTGAACATATTTGAATCACGCAGTCATCCAAGCTTCTCCTCGTGCAAGAGACAGTTCTTCACTGGAAAAATACTTCTCTGGTGACGGAATTAATTATGCTGCTAACAGCTACGTGCGATTAACACTGAAACTCGCATACTAGTGAACATAGCAGCGTATTATATACAGACCAAAACGCAACGTTTAATGAACACTCGCCTCATCTACGATGTCCACTAATTTGCTGTCTGCAGCTACGCGGATCTGAACATATGTGCTTGTGGGGTACCTTTGTTTAATGCATTGGCAGCCGGTGGGCACTCGACATAGCAGCGTAAGTCCAGCTCACTATGCACAAGTTGAAGATAAAGGGTGTCACGCGTAGCGGTCACTGACTGCAACAAGTGTATGCGACAAAAGAAAGATGTGCCCAGCCGCGGTGGTCTAGTGGCTAAGATACTCGGCTGCTGACCCCCAGGTCGCGGGTTCATATCCCGGCTGCGGCGGCTGCATTTCCGATGGAGGCAGAAATGTTGCAGGCCCGTGTGTTCAGATTCGGGTGCACGTCGAAGAACCCCAGGTGGTCGAAATTTCCGGAGCTCTCCACTACGGCGTCTCTCATAATCATATAGTGGTTTTTGGACGTTAAACCCCACATATCTATCTAAAAGAAAGAGATGCAGTTACTTCGCCATGAAGCTGCAATTGTGCAACTATTGATAGACGTGAATATTCTTTAAACTACTAGTGTCAAGCATTTTGAGTATTAGTGCAATCTTTCCTCTATCTTCCCCCGCTCACGCATTTTTCAGATTACGTTGGCTTCTACTGGATACTCGTTCATACATATACACATTCGCATGGTGCCGAAAGGCATGGCTGGCAGTTTTCGTAACCGTCGTGAGGATTTAGTGTTTACGGTGCTTGACTATTGATCTGAAAGACGAGAGTTCGACCTTGTGTGTGGTGGCCGTATTTTGGCGGAAAAGAAATGCTAGAGTAGCACCAATTGGATGATGTTATCCAGAGCACTCCATACGGTGTCCTGAGTCGCTGTGAGGTGTTAAACCGCATAGACGTACCAACGCACCGTTTACAGAGCGTGTACGAGCATGCTTCCATAGAGCGATTGTAACCAACTACTAACAGACTGTATTGAAAGACAAGATACAAGATGATTAACAGACTGCTGACGCACAGTATTTCTACTGAGAGAATGTTACTAGGCCGTCTATTAAACATTGTGGATAGGGTGTTACTACGTGGTCACCAGACAGCCTATGAAAGTCTTTCTTTTGAGAGAATGTTACGAGGACGTCTATTGAACATTGTGGATAGGGCGTTACTGCGTGGTGACCAGACAGTCTTTGAACACGATTCTGTTCAAAGTTCACGGCCAATTGCAGCCAGAGTGTTGACAGATTGTTGGTAAAGCAGTCTAAAGACAGTTATTAGACACTTTTTGATTGTTGGTAGGTTCTAGTAACAATCGTCTTTAGACAGTCAACTTATGGTTACTAAACATTTTTGTAAGGCTGACGCTCTGATAAGGCGACTGATCGCAAAACAAGTCACCATTGAAAAAGGCTCTTTACGTGTCAGATAATGCAATCCTGCCTTGGTCACCCCTGCCACAAAATCAACCTGTAGACAGAAAGCTTGCCTATTATAATTTTTGTCAATGCTGTTTTTTGCACCTTGTCACCGAATTAAGAAGAGCAAGCCACCACTCCACCTCGTACTTTCTAAACTAGCTCTATTCGTTTAGTCTGCGGTTCCCGAGACATTTTCCACGTTGCGGACCAAACTCGTCTTTTATTTTTCAACACCTGTGATGCGATGTTTCGGTGCTAAATATAAAAAACAACAAAAAAAGGAATAACGACGTGCACAAGCGTGCAGATGCCATCCGAAGCGGCCGAGTTAATTACGCCAAACGTGCATTCCCGTCTATTCTTTCGACGCTGTCACTACTACCTCGCCGTAGTCTTGTAAGCTTTGCCTGCAACGGGATCTCCGGAGAAAACAGCGCGCTTTGGAAGAAAACAGTGGTAGCGAGGAATAAGTGACTTTTGAAACGGGAAAAGGAAAAACAAGCACAGTTTCATTACAGCCTCTCTCTCAATGGACGGAACCTCCACAGTTCTGCGCAAAGGATGGGGGTAAGGAGGGATTAAAAAAGATAGCGAGGGTAGGATAAAAAGGATAAGAGGTATACAGATAGAGAGATAGAGAGAGGAGCAGGAAGAGAGAGAGGCACAGGGACAGCCACATACGGAAGTAAAGAGAAGATAGGAAAGACGGACACGGTCGCAGAAGTCCAAGGACGGGGCACCACTCAGTGAAATCTATTGTCGGCGTCGGGAGATGGCGTAAGGTGAGCCAGTCGGGCACAGCTGCGCTGTTGTCGGCGATCGCGGAGGCACAACCAGTCGGCACGAAATCCTGTGAGTGAGTCCGGGATAGCGAGGACAAAATCCAGTGAGCGAGTCCGGGGTAGCGAGGACAACCAGGCCAGCAAATTATTAGCGCGGTGTCCGCACACGTTCTGCGCCGACGCCGCGATTGGACTGTGCCACTCCGGGTCATTCCTCCTCAACCTATTGCAATCAATCACCACCAATGGAGGAAGAGGTCACTCTTGAAGAATGGCGTAAAATTCCTGGTGTAGCATGTCGACATTCGAACATGTCTTTGTAATCACCTTATTTCTTGTACGTCTTTTCTTAATACAGTTGTTGTTCTGAAAGAAAAGCGGCCCTAAATGTTGAGCTCTAAGGTCTCCTAACCCTTCGTGGTGGCTGCGGCATCCCCTTACATGGTGCCCTAGTCGCAGCAAGAAATAAAGTGGATAACTAGCACCATATGTCTCAGAAAACTGCTGCTTTACGGTGGTATACAATGTTCTCGTGTCGTTACTTCCGAGTTTTATTGTGATAGCAATTCTATAGGCAGTACAGGCGAAGTTTTGCTGTTACTGTCGTGTTATGTTGAAAGTTAAAATATATCACATCTCCCCTTGCGTCGTGTGGTCTATGGGCGGGTAAAAGCATGCGAGAACTACCGATGATCGCGGTTGGAGCAGAAAGCAAACGCGCCGGCTCGTCTCCGTCTCGCGAAAGCCGCATGGAGGTGTGCCGGGGTAGCCGCCTAGAGTGGCGTGTTTCCAATCTGTAGAGGAGACTAGTGGATGGTTCATACTATTGTACGTGTTACAGTCTATGTCTGAAGTCTGCGTTGAAGCCACAGATAGCATGAAAGTCACTTCATTCATTGCAGCAACTGTGCTTTCCTACACGAGCATTTTGTTTAGTTACACTCGGTCTGATGCTCAAGGAGCGAGCTGCCAGCCATACTTCGCATAACAATCTAGTCGGTTGCTATCGCATTTATTACTTCCCATCAGTGGTAAAATGAACTTTTTCTCTTACAGGAGACAGTCTTCTTTGCCCTTCCTGATTCTGTCGACTGTTTCGAGTGATGCACAATTCTTGTCATAACAGTGCTTCGCAAAAGCACGTCATTGTGACACGACGCACGAAAACAGTTCTTCCATCTTTTAAAGAAGTAGGCAAAACTAGCCCAATTCGAACAAGAATGTAATATATATGAATAATGTACTAGTTCTGGGGTGCAAGGTTTATAACTAAATAAAAAAAATTGCTAACATGAAAGCTATTCAAAGTAGAATGAAACCAAAAGAAATACACTCACCCACAATGTACAAAATAAGAAAAAAGTTGTCAAGCGCCTGGGAAGGAGAATGGCAATAAAACATGTATCTTAGGTATCATCTTAAAATGTCGTTAGGGTGTTTTGTATCTGCATTACCACACATTCGTCAAAACAAGCATCAGTATTTCTATGCTGGATACATGTCTTGAGGTATCACGTATCGTAAGGCACAAAATACGCCTGTCACTAAATGAGAAAAGGTATAGAGTAGCCTCATTATTATACAGAATCACATTAAATTTAGTTTGAAGGTGTCTCGTTTTAGTTAGCATTTAAAATAACTGCTCACGACAATAAAAATAAACACTGCCTGACGCCTGGACGTCAACATTCCCCGTAACTTTCAACGTTCTGTGCAGTGCAGGCCAGTCTATACATAAAACAGCATGGCATGCAGTGCTCCGTAAAAACGAGTAAATTATAACGTTTAGGAAGTGTATAAAATACGTCATTTTTAGGGGAGCACATGATCATGTATTTAAGGATTGAGAGCAATATCTGTCAAGTTTATACAAATATTGCATATGTCGTGTTTTACGATGTTCTGATATTATTCAATATTAAACAGCCGAGAAAAATTAAAATGTTTAACTAAACTTCACAGCAAGCAGCAGCAAGGGCCATAACTTACATAATCTTCTATTTATTATTTTGAAATACATTTTGCTATCTTTTTTCATTTGGGTTAAATGGCATGCTGTAAAGACAGAACGAAGCACGCTGTTGCGCCAGAAACATTGTGTGCAGCATGATGAACATACCTGAAATAACGAATGCAAGTGCAGGGTGGGTCAAAAGTTTCCAAGCCACTATCCCATGTATTTATGAGGAAGCGTGACAAGGGAACTTTTGACCAAGACCCAACGTTAGAAAATGCATCTATATTTTCCAAAGTGTTGAAACAGAAATCGGAGCCGATGATCGATGGCTATGTGAATACAGTGTGATTCAGAAATACCGCTCAGGCTCTGCCTAGATATATGCACAGGTATGAAACTCCAAGCCGCAAATTTTTTTTATTTCTTACAATGAAGTGGAAAGGAGTAGCCATCGCCAAGTAACGGTAACAACAACTCCTTCGTTTATTTTCTATTGCGTTAGAAAAGTAGAGCAGGCACCAAATCAATAAAACACTTCACTCTATCCTTTCAACGGCCGGGACCAGGCGGGATCAATTCAGTTAGGCTTGGTGTCTCTTGTCGCACAGACCGCGAAGGTCACTCTGCAGTGTGTAGACATTAGAATATCGAGTATCCGGGAAAAAAAAATAACTGATTGAGATAAAATCTTGGAACTGAATTTAAACATCGACCCTCAAGAAAACCACAGCGCCCTCACCCAAGAGAGCGTGGACGTCTGAGGAAGTTCAGAGCATATTAAAGTTGTTATGAAATAAAATTGTGCCCTTGCGTCATTCTCGCTTTTTGATTCTTCTTGTGGCCTTTTTTAGTGTTTGTTGGTTAAAATGAGCCGCCAAAGTTAAAGAGAAAAGGAGTTTCCTTCCGCGAAAGCTAAACGCCAGGGTGAAGTGTGCAAAACATAGCAGCTGCACCTCACAGGCTTTGCTATAGGGCGAAATGATCTTCGTGTAAAACCGCGTTTTTTTGAATTTTAGCGCATATTGGTTAGACAAATTGAAATTTGGCGTACGGCCTTCCAAGAAGCTGCAGTGTTGTACCGCAAATCAGTTCTGGGTTCCAGAGCGCACAGCACTTGTGGAACGCTTCCATGACCACGTCCACGCTCGCAGAAAACGCGGTACGCGTCGGCACACGCACGTGTTGTGCTCGAGGCGTTGAACACGCGTGGTCCGCGAGGGGTCTTTTTCGGTGCCCGCAGTGGCGGGCCTCGCAGAAGGGCCGCGTGGACCGCGCCAAGGACCGGCGGCGGCGTCGCCGACGCGATTGTCCGCGTTCTCCCGGGGCTCAGCCACGGAAGTATTTCTAGTGGGAAAGGGAGTGGCCCAAAATAAAGCCCGCTCTCTGGGATCCGGGCCAAGCGAAAAGAGCCACGGAGCCGCAGTCGGGAACTCTGCTCGCACCGGATCCGCCTCGACTGGCCTGCAACCGAAGTCCCAAGGACCGGGTAAGGGCCGCGCCGCAGGGGTCACCCCTCGAGGCTGTCGGCGGCCAATCATCCGCATGCGCGTCTATCTTCTAGTGTCTTACACGTTTGAAAATTGACAGCTGATATACTTACGATGTACTTTGTATCGCGAGCTCCATTTAGGTGACCGTTCGGGCAAGCATATTGCGAGACAAAGAGACGATTCAACTGCGGTGCAAAGTTGGTAGCAACGCTTCGCGATGGACGCGAAAGGAACCACCAGGGTTTTACGCATGCCGCTGTCGTCGAGGTATACTTATATACTTAAATCTAGGTAGGCGCGTTCGACCTCTCGGTCGAGGTGGCCTCACTGACACGAGAGGACGGGCGTCTATCCAACATGAGTGTGGCATTAAGCCGGCCTAGTATACAGCTGAAACACAGAAATAATCACGATTAGTTAACGTGAGCGCTTGAGGACATACTGTGCGGGTGAAGGGAAGTCACGGCGTAAGCACGTGTTTGAAGGAGAGACACTTTTAGTTAAAATGTTGCTGCAGAACGTTTGCTTCCACAAGTACATAAACTTCCATTTGCCTAACAACGTTAGACAATGTTTCCGCAGAAGTGATTGTCGAAGAACTGGGATCATTATTCACTGCTTGGGTCAACTTTAACTTCAACAATGTACCCGTATTCGCAAGGGAAACAATTGTACGTGGTTATGTCAGTAGCATGCGGCCACGTTTTCAAAGTATTTATTCGTATTTTACCAAATTTTTCTTGGTGCTTGTGTTTAGATTGATACGTGCTTTATATTTTGACTTTATGATTATATGCTGTCTTTTTGAAAAGTGATTTGAGTTTTCTGTGGTAACCTAAGCTTGGTAGCTTTACTGTTGCTTTTTTTCGTTATATACTTATTCACTAATAAACGTAGTAAAGCAATCGTAAGGTAGTAGAATATGAAGAAAGATTTTCCAGTTCATTGAGTGAAAGAACCGGTTCTCGACGCACTTCAGCCAGGCCTGTCAGTAGCTAAAGAGCTCCAGCCTGCTCCTTCTATAATATACAGTAAACCAGTAGATGTAACTAGAAAAAATAGGTCATTGTTCCTAAATTACAAAAATAACAAAATTAACGTCTAACGTGCGAACTCAAAAGCTGTACATGTACTATCATAACCGTGTACCTAACGTGCGAGATTATTGTCTGAAGTAGCACTGTACCATGGTATTTTTCCTTTGCGACGAATGCCTACTTTTTACCCCAAAAAGGAATACTTTCGAAAATCAACAACAAAAGAGATTCGACTTGCGTTCTTCGGTTCAACTTATGTTTTAAGAGGTGCATGTCTTTTAGAACATAATGAAATGGAGTGTTATTTTACTTTCGATTTTTTTTCGTGTGTTTCTTCATGTTAAAACGCACGCCTGTCTTCAGCAGCTTGAAGAGGAGAATGATAAGGTGGTACCGGTCGCGGATTTTAACATGTACTATCACTCTTTCTTGTTTCCAATGCTGAAGTGTAGAAAACGGTGATAAAATATGACAAGAAAAAAGAAAGCTCCACGAATGACAAGTTTAGCAAACTTTCGAACTTTCGCGCAAACATACGTCCGAACATCGGAGACACACTGGCAATGTTTGTTTCTCAGCAGAATTGTTTGTTTTTTATTAGCTTTCACTCAATGAAGAAGTACGCCACTTGGTCAAGAAGAGTCGAGTATGGGGGAAGAGGGGCAAAGAAAATGCTCTTTTGCCGCAGCAAGCACCTTGAGTAATCCTATTCTCTCAAGAGGGATACACAGCTAGAATGAACCCACAAAAGCATACTTAAAAATTCTTATCTTGAAAGGGAGCCCATACCTTGGAGGAGAGCAATTTTGCCACGCATAATTTTGGTGGTCTCTGCTGTATATTTAGCCGCATCTTCCCCGCGTAATAGAGGACACTGTTGGCCACTTGGCAGAAAAAAAGTATTGCAAAACCAACCAGATTCTATTGCGAAGCGTTATATAGAACGGAATCAACTACGGTTCAGCGTATTCTTGGCCGTTCAGTTACGTACGTACTGATGCCAAGTAATTCGCGTTGGAGCGCCCTAAAATTGCTGAAAGAGCTTTGTAAACATTCGGCTAGTTTTGCGTTTTGTTGTGACCACTGGCATTTGGCTGACATATTCATTATTTTTCGTGGACTAGTAGCACTTATTAAAAAGTTGCGAAATTGTTCGTAGAATGGTTCCTGGAAAAAGGAACGCGGTGAACATAGACGTTTTCCCTCTTATACGTACACATTGACTCATACTTGTGGCTCAACTCTTGAATATTCTCGGAGAAAAACACCCTCAAGACAAGAGAATTCCAATGTATGAAGACAGATTTATTGGCACGCCTTCGCTATTAAAATGTGTACATTACAGAAAAGTTTTATTTCGGTTCCGAATTTTCGGTTGGACAAAACTATGTGTGAGATGGCTCTTGAAACCATATACAACTAGCTGTTATGCGTACAAAAGAGTCTATTTGCATACTAGATGCAACAATGTGTAACCTATGTAATATTTATATTTGCGCAATGTTTCCTCTGATACCTATCTTTATGTTGGTGTGCCATCTTCCCACTTTGGTGAAGCACAAACATGAAAGTAAAAGATGCACCCAGTGAGACATTGACCAACAATCATAGTTGCGTTGCGATGTCAGTACAACAAAAGTAGTCTGAAGTGCTTGTCAATAGAGGAATCATATTGCAAGTTTTTTCATGTAAGAATACAGGTATTCGCACTGCCTCAAAGACGTTTATTCATTATTATCTATTTTTTTACTCAAGCAATCATTCTAAAGAAATGAAGTATCGCCATCACTAAAGCTAACGCACCAGGATGCTGTCCATGAGCACAGTTCCGCCTACGTATACAACTGCTACTCATCCCATGTCACACAACGTTCTGCACAAGATTGGATACAAAATTTTGTATGCACACTCATATAGAATCAAAATGGAAAGATATGTCTGTTAAAAAAAAACAGAAAGCTGGCCAGCCAATCGTGGCGTGAGCGTACCTGACAAACTGCCTGTTTATTTTTTTATTTATGTGTTTATTTATTTATTTATTTATTTCGCATTGCACAATGAACTCTCCTGAAGTAAGAGTTCACTTTTATTCTAGGTAGCGGGGCCGTCCCCGGAATGCTCTTTTCGCGTAGAATTGGTATGTCGTCTTTTATATTCTTTTCAGCGTTCGTAAGTCTCTAGAATGGCCCAATGAAATGACCGTCATGCAATTGTGGAAACGTGGGGCAGCAACTGAATGTTCTCAAAGTTCGGATTTTTCTTAAATGCGCAGTTGCTAATATTGACATTTAGCGTTGTCCAGAAGAGTGGTTTCACTTCCACCAACACGACATATTTCAATAAAGAACTCAGCAATTGTACTGCTTACCAATGTCTTTTTTTTTGCATCGTCCTTAAAAAGCATTCGCACGCTTCAGTTTAGTTCAGATTGGGCAAGTGTGGCCGCATGGCCTAGTGGTCAAGGCACTAGCTTTCTTACCGAGGGGACTGGGAATGAAGCCGCAGCTCCAGAAAAGAAAGAAGATTGCTTTAGTTCTTCTCATTTTTTTTTTCGTGCGTGCTAGCTACGAGTATGGATGGCTTTTTTTTTGGGTAAGCGCGTCACGTGTTTCTTCCGCTGTTTTTCTTCTTTAGAACACCACCGATACCAGCTTCACAGGGCAGTCAGTACGATCTTCGTTTGAAAACAAGCAAAACGCAATTAAAACAGAGTGGTAACGTCATCTACATGTGATTCGTGAGAACAGGGTTCGATAAAATTATATTGAAGAGCATCCTATCGTGAACAGAGATACACCATAAAAGTCTTGCGACTTGCAATGATTTCCGAATGGCTCCGCTTGTGATGACATTGTGTGCTATAATCGGAATGGTCTGTTTGATGCTTTGATCGGTGTGTGCGATAAAAAGCAAACATTCACACTCAACCTAGGAATGTGTTCCGCCCACATAGACAACAATAAGAACGTCGCCATACCAGCTGCATTTGTAATAACACGCAGGTCTACGCTTCGATCATTGTCTTCCAATCGGTACCATCCTCCTTCCTTCGCATAGCCCTCTTGAGTTGGCTTGATGTCTTACTATGAGCTTCGACACCAACGTTTTGTGTATAAACAATGTTCGTCCCATGATCTCTCTCAATAAGCGATAGAATGGCACGAGACACGTTTTCACTCGAGGCTAAGCACATAGGCTGATAATGGCTTCAGCCTCAGAATATCCAGGCGATAGAGAAGCTATACGTCACCTCAGAGGTACTGACAACCATTCGTGCGGTGGTCTTCCTACAAGTGGGCGCGCATACCAGGTTTGCATCCGGTCGTGTAGTGGGACTCATTCACGAGATGAGATTAGACAGCTTTTAGACCGAGACCACATAGAGCCGAAAGTGGGTCGTCGTTCCTGGCAAAGGAACAAAAGCTAGAATGCCCGAACATCGCTCTGCTGTGCTTGTATTTCTACGTTTACACCTTGTAACTGTGCGCGGCGCAAGAAATACCTCCCACTAGGATATTCTGTGTCAAGTGTTTGAAACGAAAATGGCGACATATATCTAACGAACGCATCAACGAATTGAGCTAAACTTACGTGACGCGAGATGTAACTACATAAAACAAATCGCATAGCAACATTCCGTTAAGACGCTGATTCTAGTAGTGAGTGAAAACCTTCTCCTTGGTTTTCTTCAGCATGCTGTTATTTCAATTGCCCTCAGTTCATCAGTGATTTGGCCAAATTTATAGCAAACTCGAGTATTTAAGCTTCTGCAAACGAGTCTACGTGTTACAGACTACGTAAAAAATACCCTAGTTACTTGAAGAATGTTATGCGTATAATGCACATATGAAAGGTTAATATGTGTGAAATAGATTACATCAAGTCAGTGTAAATGATCAATAAACAGACAGTGATGTCGAAATACAGCCACATTTATCTAATAAGCATTATATAGCTGATTCTTCAGAAATTATGTATGTATGTATGTATGTATGTATGTATGTATGTATGTATGTATGTATGTATGTATGTATCACCAAAAATCACTGATGAGGTGGGCCGAACCCTGAAATTGTGCAGTATGTAACTAACACAAAGTTTCTAGCCGTTTATTATAGCGTGCAGAGATAGGCAAGCAAGACGTAGTCAGCTACTTCAAGCAAAGTTGTACAACAAAAACAACCTCATAGCAGACTGAACCTTAATCGCAAAAACACTGACGCTAATTCGCACAGAAATCGCAGAAAAGTGAGCATTATGTGGCCAAACAAGAAAAAAGCTTGTGCTAACCAAAGAGTATTCTACACGTCCCTTCCCCCATACCACCCAAAAACAGCAAACCCGCACACATTCGCGAACATAAAACTCTTATGCCCTACACCCCAACTGATTTGCAAGCTCGCAGAAAATTTTATTTTTTTATTAGGCTGGAAGGACATTCCCAGCTTTCGATATGATATGGCGTACCTAAACGAAGAAAAAAATAATTTCACAAGACAATAGGTGGGGTATTGATCGCTTTATGCTGGCATACACACAAGAGGGGACGCAAATGAGGGAAAGGCAGGTAGGCCAATCAGAACTTATACATCTGGTTTGCTACATGAAACCAGAGGGGAGGACAAAGAAAGATGGAAGAAAAAAGAGACAAAGTGCAGGTGTACAAAAAGAAGGAAGAAAAGGTGATCAGCAAAAGAACTATGGTCTATAATAGGTCACTTCCACACAAAATTCTAATGAAGCCTTTACAGATATAATGTGTGAGAACAGCTTAGAAGAAATTACAAAAGATAGGCATCTGTAACTGTAGCCAAAAAAAAATCTTTCAGTTCACTCAACTAATTAGCACAACAATTGCAGCCAAATATATGCGCTCCTGTCAAAATGCAAAATCACGAGTAAAACATTTTTGAAGGCTGCAGCATGCTTGACATCATTTTTATCAATTCTTCCTGTAACTGTTGCACAAGTTTTATGTGACTCTGCCTATGAAAAGAGTATTGTTTACTCTTCATTCTAGCATTTCCTTTTCATGGCACGACATAAGGAGACGTCGGCGTATAAATAAAGCACCGTTAACTCATTAGCTCTAGGAGTAAATAATAATATCCGGGGTTTTATATCTCAAAACCACGATGTCATTAGAAGAGACGCCGTAGTGGAGGAATTTGGAAATTCAAACCGCCCGGTGTGCTTTCACGTGTGCTGACATGGCACAGTACACGGGCTTTCACTATTTCGCCTCCAGCGAGATGCGATTGCCGTGGTCGGGATCAAACCCGCGACCTTCAGCTGTTAGAGCTGTCGAATACAAAACTTATTAGGTCATCAGTTTCCCAACAATTCCGTAACAATATACGGCTCCTGTTCAACACACCTATTGGTGAAAGTAACAAACATTTCATCACAGCGCATATGTCATCTTTTTGTACACATTTTGCTGAACAACACCACACAGCTTGTTATGAATAGAACAGGCCGACTCTTTCTAGAACATTTTACTCTGTCTTCTTTTTCTGTCCATTCAGTTCTTTCAGTGATAAAGAACAGTCCAGGTGAAAAGATACACACTATGCTTGAGGAGTATCAGTTCAGACTTACACGATCAGCTTTTTGGTAATCTCACATCTGCAGTCCTTCACAAATCCTATGAATAGCTTAATTAAAAGGTGCATTCGAGGCCTTCAAAGCAAAAGCGACCTTTCCCAGTTAGAGGCGATATAATTACTTTTGCATTAACCATTTGAAAATTATCATTGCTATAGTCTTGTTTACATCGACCATGCTGTCAACATATTAGACAGGAGTTTACATGACACCAGATTTATAGTGAGGTACTCATATAATTTTTTTTTCAAGCATATACCTGCATGCTGCAGGGATGCCTTCAGTTGGTTCTGTGTCAGTGCGCGAATGATTATACTGTCAAGTACGTGCTGACAGTCCGATATGTTCGTCGTGTTGCTCCTGTGAGGCATTAAAACACGCCACTTTAGAGTGTGCTAAATTCGTTGTACAGCGAGCACTACTCAAAAAGAACTGTGAACTGATTGGACTTAGATGCACGACCTTTTTCGATAGCCTGCTTTCAGGAGGATGTGCTCTTATAAGCGTGACGAGGCTGAAAGAGCCCTTTTAACTTTCTTAACAAAAACGGACTTGGCGTCACGTTTATGGACATTTTTATGTGACTATTTATTTTTTGCGTGAGTGTTTTTTTTTCTTTTTTTAACTTCTCTCTTCTCTCTACTTCTTTCTTCCTTCATTTCCTCTGTGCCTCCCCTACCCGAAGGAGCAGGCAGAACTTGTGGCCCTACAGGTGGCAGTTTTCAGCCCGTTCCTTCCCTATTTCCTCTGTCTTCGTGTTTTCTAGGTACCGAAACCGAATATTAAATAATAATAATAATATTAAATATAACTGAAAGTTATGCGAACAGTGTCTATTACTAAGTCTCATACGCGGTACTCTTAGGAATTATTTTAATTATGTTTGTTTTGTAACCACTGTTGGCGAAAACGCACTTAGTTCTCGCACTGTCCCACCAGGGTGTGTCCCCTGCCTGCAGTTTAAAGTCGCTTTGGCAGCTCTCCCAAATGCATTTGGCTGTGTTCGCATGCCACTCGGGATGTTTGTATATGCGGGCAAAATCTATATTTAGGTTCTGTGATACAGTCACAATCGTCTGGAAGGGATTAAAAGAGCAATGACCTGGATACGGCGTCTGCACAGCCAAGAACCAATTTCATTCATGTGGTCCGCTTGAAGTTCCAAGTTATCGCTTTTTTTTAGATGTATCAGCTTGTCCCACGAATTGTGTGGAGGCAGTCCCAATTTTATATCCGCTTTATATCTGCCCCATATTTCAAGGTGCAGCGGCGTGGCACGCAACACGCATAATTTAAGCCACCCGAACCAACAACTACCATTAACACCTCGAACAAAGATTAAGCTAGGCCCATCTGTGCTTTCTGTGTTGTTCATGCCCGCATTCATAGACAGCATCTGCACCTGCCTCCGCCTCGTCGCAATAGTTGTGACTAACTTCTAATGATGACAAGAAATCAATCATTGAATGAATTATTAACGTGCCCTCCAGAAACCACCGGGTCTTAGTACAGCCGCACGCAAAAATAGAACAATACAAATAAACAATACGATACAAACACTCTACAGAAAAGTCAAATAAAGAGTGAAAATACACAACAAAAGAATATTCAGCACAAAACGAGAAGAAGAAAAGACAAGACTAGAATCATGAAAAGGAAGAGCAAAATAAAGAGGAATATACGCTACTATGCAGAAGCCTTCCTGAAAGACGGATAAAAAAACATCTGTACATTGTTAAAAAACTACGTTACTACTCTACACATCTGAGATAAAAACAATGACAGTGGACTGTGAAAAACATCAAAATCTTGAAAGTTCACATTACATAGACTTTGTATTCCGTGAACTGTAGAGTGTTGAAAGAAATTGGCAAGTACATGGAATGATCGATTCCCTGGTTACCTTACGCGTAATCCGAAAATTTACACAACTGAAAAGTAAAGGGCATGATATTATACCGTGAACTAATTTGTAAAAAAATAACAGGTCAGCGTGGTTTCGTCGGCAGTGAAGCGATGGCAGTGTTAATAATCTGGCAGTGTTGGAACGAGATCCCTACTGATTTCTAGCAAAACAATGGTGGTGAATCCTTATGATTTTTTTTCTCGACTCACTCAATGGCGTCACTGCCAGATTTAGTGATGACATTCCAGATCACAGATGCATATTCAACTTGAGAAAGACATGTTGCAGTGTGCAATTTGTGGAATGCTGCAGGAGAACTGAAGTCTCAGGAGATTCTACAAATGCAGCTGAGAGAACGAAGGCCACGCATGGAAGCACGTTTAGTGCGAGCAGAAAAATTTTGCATGCTATCAAAACGAACACCATTATCACTGAATTCATATAACATGAATTCATGGTATATGAATGTACCATGAATTCATGGTACATGGTATTGACAGAGTATAGAAATTACACGATGGATTTAAAATATCTTAATGTCATCAGCATACAAAAGAAAAGAACAATAACGAGTTACAAAAGAAACCTTTTTAACCAAGTTTAAAAATAAGAGTGCACCTAATACCGACCCTTCAGGGCCTCCACTAGTAACTTTGTACAAGGAAGACGTTTGACCATTTACAGTAAATAAAGGTTTACAAAAATGAACCACAAAACATTTCTACAACAACAAAAGAGTTTATTTTTGTAAACCTTTTTTGTAACCATGAAGCGCGATTGCATAAAAGTTTCATGCATGTGCTTGTCTAATAAACTAAGTTTAAAGTTTGCGCTTGTATCCGTCTATTCATTCATCCCAAGTGTTTGTCTTTTAAGCAGTGCGCAATAAGCTAACAATGAATAGCTACCAACTCGGTCAAGAGTGTACCCTTATAATAATGTATTTCAAGTTGGTAGTCAACAACCCCACCCAGTTGTCCGTACTGTGGCATTATGATGCACTTCGTTCCTTATATTCGAGCCACATGTTAACGGTTATTCGGTAAACTGTTAATCTCCTAACTGCCAGCTCAATAAATCTGCTCCTCTCAAGCTTGTGCTGTCGTAAACCATTGTCAACGTAATAACTGTTGTTTCTTTTATCAGCAAATATGCCTAAGCAAATTTCGTTGTTAATCAATGAATAAATAACTGCTGTAGATGAGGAACAGCCTCTTTAAAAGGCCTGTTGGTATTTTGTCAGCACATTATATTTTGCAAAGAACTCAATAATTCCAGCAATAGGTTTTTATTTTGCGAAGAGCATGCTTTCGCGAGACAGTGAACTGCCCCTTCGTGGTGGTCTAGTGGCTTAGGTACTCGGTTGCTGACCCGAAGGTCGTGGGAGCAAATCCCGGCTGTTTCACCTGCATTTTCGACGGCAGCGAAAATGCTGTATGCCCATGTGCTCAGATTTGGGCGCACAATAAAGAACCCCAAGTGCTCGAAATTTCCGGAGCCCTTCACGACGCCGTCTCTCATAATCATATGGCGGTTTTGAGACGTTAAGCCCCACACATCAATCAATCAAGTCGATTATGGAATAGTGAACTAGTCGGACAGTACGTAAACCGATCATTAGAGTTACTATATTATATTGCCACATCTCCACCTATTTTAAAAGGCCTGGATAAAGAACGAAAGATGGCCACTGTAAATGTATTACCAGTGAATGACAAAAAATGTTCGTCTCACACTTCCTATTCTCTTACAAATTATTTCTTCGTTCCCAGCAGTCTTGGGCGTTGTCATTTTTTAGCGGCCATTTAACACTTCAATTGTTTATGAACGCGAGCGTGTTTGCATAAATCGATGTACAGACAGCGAGAAAACAAGCATATTTAGCTGCTTTTTAGAATATTGTCTACTATATTGACATAGGATTTTGAAAACTTGTCTCCAAGGCTGACATTGCAACATATTATTGCGTACACACATCGAGTAACTGGGAAAGCTTTTTTTGGAAGATTTAATAATAGAACTGATTACTACGGAAGTCAAACTTGTGCGTTTGCTGCGTTTATTTATGACAATAATGTTGTTATTTTTGCTTACGCGAAAGAGAGTGTGACAGATGTCGTGTTATTTTGTCCTTTTTGTAACGATAACTGTTTGCCCTTTTTGTAACTATACCTGGTTGTGCTTCGAAGCTGCGCACAAATTTTCAAATAAAAGCTTGAGTTTGAAGTAAAAGCTAGTTCGACTTATGTTGGCACGTTCATAACACACAAAGATCCCCTGTGGAGAAATACGCAGACAATGAGACATAGTTTAGAGGTATAATAGCTTTTGCCAAAGAAGTTTCAAGTGAAAATATTTTGCGGTTTTACCCCGAAAAAAAAACAATTCTATTAGGGTCCTACCACAAGTGAAATAACTTGGTTCACGCTTGGAATTACGCTCACAGCTTATTGCAAGAAATTCAAATCAGAGAGATGTAGATGGGAAAGAGCGCTGTCATAAATGAAAACCACGATTAAAAGAATGGAATGGAAAGAAAAAAAAACTTTATTTCAGTCCTGCAGGACGCACTTAGCGCGTAGCGGGCGTCTCTCACGTAGGGACTGACAGGGAGTAGTACCTGGCGGCCACTTCGTGGGCCTGCTGGACGGCCCATTGCTGGTCGGCGAGAAGTTAGCTCAGGGACCTCTCCCACTTGTTTGAGGTAGAGTCGGGAGGAGTTGTTTTACACTACCTGAGCATGTGTGCGAGTGTCGCTGTGTGTCCACATGATGGCCATGTGTCTCTGGGGTACGCATCAGGATAATAAACGTGAAGCGTGGCAAGGTTAGGGTACGTGTGTGTCTGTAATAGGCGTAGGGTTAATGCCTGCGGTCTCTTAAGTTTCGGATGTGGGGTTGGAAAGATGCGATGTTCAAGGTAAAAGTGCTTTAAAGAAGTTGGTGAAATTTAACTGCCTCTTCCGGGCGCAAACATAATTTGCTCGTCTATATATTTTGAGAAAGTACCGTGCAAGCTATGCTCGTGTGCATGTAATCTTTTTGCAATTTACTGGGGTTAAACATATCGAGTGACTTGCATGGTTAAGACAACTTACGTGGAATGACGCATTTAGCTTCTTCGTTTTTTACACAGATGTCTTAATAAATGAAGGGCTACAATTTCGAGTTCTTGCTGTTTATTACACGGGCTCCAAGTCATAGTTCCTTATTGGTGTTTATGACGCTGATAACAGTGACGAGGATAGGATTTTTGTGAATTTTTATTTATATGTACGTCCCTTGACACAGCTTCGCTCTTTAGTCTTCAGCTCACCTAAACACATCCAGTTCTTTGACGACCTTGAGAAAGTGAGCAGGGAAAGCAGGAAGTCGAGTCAGTGGATATAACATGCCACTGTTTGTATGTATTAATAATCAAGAGGCAAGAAAAGAGGAGCGAACGTTATTAGATGATAGCTCAATAAACCAGAGCTTAATTACTCCAACAGCGCGTCTCATTATCGCAAAATAAACAAGTGACTAAACCTCCCTATAGCGAGAAAAAAAAACTAAAAGTAAAGGAGGCAAGAAAATATCAACTTTTTCGTTCATGACGCTTGTGCCGCAAATAAACAGGGGTCCCGGCAAATCCGAACAAAAGGAACAGTGGCTACCACGAGGCATCAGGGGCGGGCTTATCGAAGCCGTTGTTATCGGCGTCTTATCAGCACGCACCGTCTTTTTTTCCCGCTGGCGCCAGGATGAGGTACTTCCCGAGCAGCTTAAACGTAATCGAAAGCGAATCGCCAGCGAAACACATGTGCTATGGTCATAGAAAGCTCACGCATTTTTCCGGCGCGTGACCAACCTCCCTCCACGCGCACTGACGTCAACTCGGCAATTGGCGACGTGACGCAGCACGCAACTCGTCGATTGGTCTAAACCAGGTCTCAACAAACAGTAATGAAGTCAACGTCGCTGATCGCCGAGTTGACGTCACTGTGCTAGGAAGGAGGTTGGTCACGCGCAGGAAAAATGCGCGAGCTTGTTTTTAGGGTGTAAAAAAGGCGAAGCCAGTTGACTCGGCCTTTAATGCATGGCAGTGCGATAGTGTATGAACGGAAGGAAACGGCACGATGGCGCAAAAAAAAAGGTGGAAGCAGGTGTAGGAGTTCGAGTGTTTAAATATATTCAGGGGTTTTCCGTGCCACCAACATGTGTTAACAGGTGCGCAAATGTGGTGAGCTTAGGATTATTTTGGTAACATAGTGTTCTTTGACGTGCAGCAGTGATTCCTGGCTGCCATGGCCGCATATTGAAACTGTGTCCTCGTTCATAGCCGCTAAGCTATAATGACGGGTGAGTTTAAGTGTTGGCCCGTGCTATAGATTAAAGTCGCGAATGCTATAGACAACGCAACGTAATAGACGATCTTAGTAGCCTGTATGTCACAATGTCATATGTGACATTTCATGTTTAATCGCAAGCTAGCTTACCACTGTTTTCCTGTGTTAGTTCTTTTTGTAATTTGCCAGCAGGAACGTTTTATTCTTATTTCAATCTGCCAATTCAAAAGGCTGATGGAAAATCGACCACTGCTGTTCAGAAGTGCCTCTGTATTCAGTTCTCGCCGTTGTCTATGACCATTTCCTCGCAAGGCGCCCCGCCGCGGTGGTCTAGTGGCTAAGGTACTCGGCTGCTGACCCGCAAGTCGCGGGATCGTATCCTGGCTGCGGCGGCTGCATTTCCGATGGAGGCGGAAATGTCGTAGGCCCGTGTGCTCAGATTTGGGTGCACGTTAAAGAACCCCAGGTGGTCGAAATTTCCGGAGCCCTCCACTACGGCGTCTCTCATAATCATATAGTGGTTTTGGGACGTTAAAACCCCACAAATCAATCAATCAATTTTCTCGCAAGGCAAAAAAAAGGTATAATAAAAAAGAAAACTGCACGAATTTTATACAAATGAGATGGCATACATTAGTAGTGGGCGTACCTGTGCTTTCGGTGTCTTTCTGCCCTGTGTTGGACATGTCTACCTGTATTGGTGAGGCATCACATCCACGTGTTATTTACCACCGTATTAGTCTTTATGGTATATTTTTTGCCAAGGATATGAGTCTTTCGCCACGTCACCCTGCACGCGACATGAACAAATAGTTCTTTTATTAAATGCGTGCGCTCACTGGCTGCTTTCTTCAGAATCCGAAACCGGGCTGGATTCCAATAATAACGTCCCCCAAGCTCTACTTTCATTCAACCTTTTTCGTTGCAATTTCTCGCCATCTTGGCACGCCTGTTCGTTGTATCTCTCATAAAACTCTGGTTGATATAACGGAGTAAAACAAAAGCGAGGGACTAATGCCTCTGGTGTCTGTACTGAGCGTGAGGTGTGGAGTCCTGTTATCAGCTGCAAAGGCCGCTTTTCTACGACACAAAAATTTAGAAAACCCCGAGAAAAAAAATATCTCAGTGCTATTCACTGTGGCCACCGTAGTAGTCAAGGCATAGGTTTTGCACGTTAACGTTTCATCATTTATTTGATTTATGTGTGACGCCTTAGATAGCACAATTACAGCCATAACAAAAACATAAGTGAACATTAGTAAAAACGAAGAATTAACTGGAAGTTAAAATTTAGGTAATACTCTTGTAGCGCACTTCGCTTTTTAATCCTATCCTTGTCTTTCTCATTATTCTTAAGCACTGAAACAAGGAACGCCTTGCAGCGATAGTGACGCGTCAAAATTTTCCCACTACCGCAACCTACACATCCCGCTGATACACACATTCTTGCCCTCCCCACATTATCACACCGGATATGCTACGTTACGGCAGGGAAGACAATAGCTTTGGGTGATGCGAATTGCAAAAGATAAGGTGCCTCACCATCAAATGTATTCTTCACAGTGATCTATCCACATATTCAAAAGAGGGGGAGAAAAACGCTCGCCACTCATTCACAAATCGCGATGCCTCGACTATTTGAGCACTCCTGGTATCTGTTTCATGCGTTTTGATTCAGTTACCTACCGGCATAGTTTTATTGTATTAAACATGTAGTCGGGTCACTCTACCTTCGATACAGAAAATGAAGGATTGGAGAAATAAGTTTGTTATCTGAAGGAACAAACAGAAGGTAAAATATCTTTAGCATATGATGTCAAGAGTTTGGCGTAATCCTGCCTGGCCGGAAAAAGACATGGACGAGGCAAACATAGCGCCGACCAAAGTAGAAATGTATTCTTAACAAGACATTTCCGTTCCCACGCGGCTCTCGTGTGGGAACCGACACGTTTTTTAGGGGCGAAGCTCTTCACGCTATGGCTCAGTCCCTCCTCCGTGGTCGCATAGCCACCCCTTACTTCTCACAGTGTTCCCGAGATGGTGCTGCGCTGTTGAAGTACATGAAGTGATCATAGATGGCGGACGGACGGACGGACAGACAGACAGACAGACAGACAGACAGACAGACAGACAGACAGACAGACAGACAGACAGACAGACAGAAAGACAGATGCGTTGGAGACGCGTGTCCAAAATGCGGCAGTGAAACGCACACAAGGACAGGACAGCGCCTCCTCAATTTTTTTTTTTCTGTGCCCGGGCGAACGCTCTCCTCCGGCCGTCGAGCGCGCGCTCCGCCTCCGCTTCCCGTTGCCGCGTGGCGGCGCTGTGCGAATAGACGACGGAAAGCTGGCGGTGAACGGCCGCGTGCATTGCTAAACTTCTGAATCCGTGTTTACTTCGGAATTTAAGTGCATTTGCGCTTCTCACAGGCTTTAACAGGTATGTATCCAGAATACAGTCTATCTGGCGGTGGTGCCAGTGCGAAAAATGCATTTGAATTTGATAGTATTCGTCTTTTTTTTTGCTATTTCAACCTTTCGCAACCACGTGCTCAGACTGCACCGGCATGTCGTACTGTTGCATACCACTGTGCAAATCAAGCGGAAAGAACAATACTGACGGGATTTCGTTCCATAAATTACAAGCTGCCGCTGGTGTGCGGGAAAGGTGGCTTGCTGCGCTTAGGCGGGACAATTGGTCGCCTAATGCAACTTCGAACTATACAAGAGTATGTATCCGCCTCTACCGATCGGAGGACTTCATAGAAGGAAAAAAAACGGCGGTTCAAGAAGGATGCAGTACCGTCGGTATTTGCGGACTACCTTTTCCATTTGCAGCCGAATCTAACGAATAAACGAAGCATGGCAAGCATTATGAAACATAACCACACTGCGACCGAATAGTCAACGTGCACCAGCAGCACCACTGCCTCAAGATCGCCGCCATATTTAACGGTGGCACTAGATTCCGAGGCTGAGGAATCGGAGCCCATGGACGCTACAAGTACTACAACAGACACAACGGTCACTTACCCTGTACAATGTCACAGCGAATGCGTGCACAAGCAGTTCAGTATTATTCTTTTTGTTTTCGCTGCTGAACTTATTGATATGGAGTAGCCGAGGCAATATGGACAGCAACCTTTCCACAGCAATATAGTTAAAACAGAACAGAACAGAATATTGTAAGACTAGCGAGGATAATTGTTGAAAAACAATTTTACGACCGTCACATGACCACGCTTTCATATCGGCGCAGCAGATGACATGCGAATGTGTGCCTCGAAAGCAATAGCCACGAGCAACGCAAGCCTTTAAAAAAGACTTGTAGCCAAGTGCTTCATTGTTTCTGTTCACAAAAGTTTTCTTCAAACTTGAAACAGCGCGAATACAACCAAAAACTCCACCATACAAGAGCAGCGAATACAGACCCCGCATGCGTTGTAATGAGCGACGGCGCGGCGGCAACTCTACTCCCGCAGCGGTGCGTGGCGGCTGAAAGCCGCACTAAGGCCGACGGCCACTCCCCATTGTACTCCGCTCCTTCTCCCGGGCACGCAAAAATAGAGGAGGCGCTGGACAGGCCGATCCCGAGCTGAGAGCCCATGAAGCTTCGCCCTACTCATCATCAATCACTCCGTAGATGTGCTGTGATTTTTATCTTTAAGCTTATATTTTTACTTTGGTCGGCGCTGTGTCTCCTTTGTCCAAGCTTTAGCATACCTTCGTTGATTTCTACGTAGCAATATGTAGCGAACAAATTTATCTGTGTTAAAAGGGATGTCTGAAGAGCACAGTAATCGCCTAATCAAGGATCTTGAGGTGATACGGAAGTTTTCCTTCGGAGTACTTAAGTCTGCAAATGTTTACAATATTCTTGTTAGAAACTGTTAGAAGGTTCTCCATTGATCTCAGGGCCAGCCGCGTATTTTCGTAAAACCGAGAGCCATTTCATTACTTGCTTAAATCTCAGATTCATGTCAGTGTTAAGTCTGTCTCTGCAATATATATACCGACTACGAGAGTCACTAACTTCGAGAATAGTCATTGACTACCAGCGTTTTTTTTTTCTTTTTTGACACTTACAAAAACACAAACATCGGTCACATCTGCGTAGTAGAAACTTAGGGTAAAATTTCTGCTCATTAAAATGTTACTGCACAGTGCTTCGAAGATTCCTTAGTTTCGTTAATTACAGCCTTCGCACTTTTACCATGACCTCAATAGCATTTAAAAGTTCACTAATACCTGCACGCATGTATCTGATAATTATTTGCGGTCTCGTCCGATAACAATTCTTCACAAAAACTTTTTCGTCCCTGCATACACTGAAAAGGTGATCGATGCGCTATTAATGCAGCTAATCCGTTTCATGAATCAAGCGTGGACGTCTTTCATGTGAATAATGATTAAAGCTTGAAATATAGCGATGACGTCTTTAATAGTTCTTGAGAGATCCTGAGATGAGAGGTCAGGATCTGTCAAGTACAGTTGTTGATATATATATATATATATATATATATATATATATATATATATATATATATATATATATATATATATATATATATATATATATATATATATTCTTTTGTAATGCTGGCTCAATTTTTGTGCTGGAACCTAATGCCGTAAAAATTATAAGGCCATAAGTCAGATATTTAGCGATTTGAATCCTCATATCCAAGCTGTAACTTGAGTGAACCCTTAATGACCAGCAACTGTGAACATTCTTTTCTTAGCAGTGAGTCCACTGCTACGTTAGTTAACGATTGTTTTGCCATACCTTATTCATTTCTGCTCATGTACTTACGACAGAGCCTGTCTCCTCTTCGGCTAGCCGTTAATGCGCCTTGGCTTCTCTCGAGGCCTTCATGCACAGAAGAAATGAAGTTAGCGGATGGGTTCGAAGGGGCTGAAATAAATAAATAACCACCGAAGAGGAGCTGAGCAAGCACGCGCGAACAACGCGTAGCTACAGCTTCCGGGGTGCCAGACGGTTCCTATTGTTTGGCTTGGCCTATAAATACCTTCCGCTGGAACAACACACGTTGGGCGCTTCCTTCAGTTCAGCCATATACTGACACCGGGCGCCCAGCCGCCTGTAACCCGATGTAGGTTGCAGACGTCTCAGTTTGCGCAAAGAACAACACGAGGCGGAATGATTCGAAGAAGGCCTGGTGCAGCGTATATATGAGTTCGATAACGAGCTTCAAGAGCCCCGGCTTCATGGCTGATCTATTCTCTTTTCAGCAGGTTTTCTTTTACAGCGCGAGACTGCGGACGGCCTCCGTTTCGGCGCCTAGATAGGCCACTCTCAACGATTCAGCACATGCTATGTCAATGAGGGCCATATGTTCATGTTCAAGATCCAATTCATATGTTAACATGGTTCATAAGAACAGGCACCACACAGCAGACGTAATGCATGCACCACTGGTGAAGATGACCGCACAAACCTTGGCACACAAGCCTTAGGAAAAGAAAAGGCCTTATGAAGTAAGCGCGCATAGTCCTTAAAGATTATTCTCTGTATGCAAGAACACAGATAAGCCATATATGTTTCAGGAGTATTTTCCTTCTTTCTAATACGGGTTCTTTATATAAAATGTTTTCACTGCCGCCTGTATGCAAAACACCCGCGTTAAAACCTAAGTACAAGCACTACTGGAATTACCCTGGTATTGGGAGCTGCATTTAGGCCCATGGATAGAACTCACTGCATTCATTTTGTGTTCCCGAGCTGGTGGTTATGAAAACATTGTAGCTAAATACCACAATGGTTAATGAGTTACGCCGCTGTTCGACTTTCGATGAGAGTCCGCTGTCCTCGTCTTTTTTTTCCGCGCACCAAAGGAAGCACGCGAAACGTAAAGGGACCTCAGGATTGCGGTCATTTACGCGTGCTGATACGGGCATGCCACTGCGGACAAACGGCCACGTCAAGTTAATGATCCCGACAACGTGGTCATCTACGAAGTCATCGCACATACAGTGGATTGCATGACTCTCCTGTGTGCTTTACATAAGAGCTGGAAATCTTCGCTGCAGTTGCGTCCACTTTATCGCCAACGTCAAGTATAATTTTAGGCATCTGAATTTGAACACGCAAACGCACGATTGATTGATTGATTGATTGATATGTGGGGTTTAACGTCCCAAAATTACTATATGATTATGAGAGACGCCGTAGTGAAGGGCTCCGGAAATTTCGACCACCTGGGGTTCTTTAGCGTGCACCCAAATCTTAGCACACGGGCCTACAACATTTCTGCCTCCATCGGAAATGCAGCCGCCGCAGCCGAGATTCAATCCCATGACCTGGGGGTCAGCAGCCGAGTACCTTAGCCACTAGACCACCGCGGCGGGGCAAACGTACGGGCTCAACTTTCTTGTTTACTTGTGACGCGCGTCTGAAGTTATCTACTAATGTTATGCCAAAGCGCAGTCTTTCGAAAAAACAAAACTTTCATGCAATGAATGAAGTATTATGAACATATATCCTCTGAAACCCAGTTATGTTATACCACTGACCTTCTCCTACTGTGTTTAACAGGGCCCTTTAGACTGATTTTTGGTTAATATATATGAATAACTCATTACAGTTAGGAGGACGAACGGACGACCACCGCCCATAAATCAATTTGGGGGGGGGGGGGCATCGAGTGCGTTATTTGAAAGTTGCAGGTTCGGCTCCTGCCGGCTGCAAGTAGTCTTCCTGTCCACTTTATTTTGTATATTGTTACGTTATTCCACACTACTTACAAGACGAACACTTGGAATGAAGGACTAGACAGACAAAAGCCCAATATGCGCTTGTGTCTTTCTAGTCCATTATTAATAGTGTAAGTACTCTTATAAGTTTATTTTGTACACATTTGTATTGTAAACTCTACAATTCACTTGAAGAGTACAGTTAACGTCTCACGTACCTTCGTTGGCGTCATTATCTGTTCGTTTTCGTTATGTCTGTATGAACGAAAAAACGAGCCCTTATAGAATTCTCTTAATTCACTTTATCTAAGAGAACCAGGATATTGGCTAAAAGAATAAAGAAAGGTGACCAGCAACAACTTTTCTTTTCACCCATGCTTTGTACATTTCGCAAATAGAAACACCAGAGTGCGGTTTACCACGACAGCCCCACGCGCCGCACAACCTTCAGCGTTCCAAGTTCTCTCTTATTGGGGTCCCTGTCTCAACACCGGAATGCTAGGGCATTTTCCCAGCAAAGCCTGCCTAAAGCGCGCATCTTCCAGAAGCTCTGGTATTTTTATTGTGTAGGGAAGCGTTAATTGGGCAAAGGATTATATAAGCAAGAGACACGTTTAGAATATTGGCGGGAAAAAAAGCAGCGATAGCACGTATAAAACAGGAGTCGCTACGGGTGTAAGTAGCAGTACATTATAAAAACAAAATCTTATACTAAGAAAGTAAGCGAAGGTAGCGTTTATGCCATACCCCAGTCGATGGAATTGTAAGGAACAAGCTGGCCGGGTGACTACAGGTTACCACCCATGTTTCGGAGGGGGTGACAATAAACATCATCGTTATCATAAAGTGAAGCTGCAGACTATGGCTAATTAGCCAACACACTCATACAGTGTCTTACATTTTCTTGCATTGCTGATTTTCTTCTGAATTTGCGAGGTATGTACTCTAGTTGCAACCTACTCTAGTTGCAACAAGAGTTGCAATGTGCTCTAGTTGCAACCTGTCCGACATGACACGATACACTTAGAGCTCGAACTGGTGGAGTAAAGTGTCCAGTTTCTTTCGCAAGTACCGGCGTTTTCTTTGCTGGAACGTAAGAAATAACGCCTCTAGCATTATTATTACTGTGTTTGAATGGCTGAACCATTCTGATCAAATCGTATGGGAATGCGAACAAAATTTCAACAGTTTGTCTAAATTGTTAACGAAAAATTGCAAGACGTCTGACGAAGAAAGTTCAATCATATAACGGTAGCTTTATCCCCTCTATCAATTGCCTCTTTTTTTGAGAATATAATGCCTCAGCCTGCGGGGGTAATGCACGGAAGTCATTGACGCTGCCATTTTGTTGTAGTATAGCCTAACGAACTGTCTAGACATGTTTGTGCAGCCAACACAGCAAAAAAGACACGCTTTATCTAGATCCGGAAACACAGTGGAAGCTGTGAATTTCAAAACAAGATGGCCTACATTAGCGTCACATGAATGCATCCTATACGCGATATTAAAAGCCCGCTATGGTGGTCTATAGTGGTTATGGTACTCGACTGCTGACCCGAAAGCTGTGGGATTCAATCTCGAACGTTCGAACAGAACATTTCCATTAGGTAGATGACTACTGTAGATCAGGTAGACAAGGTATATGAAAAAAATGTGCAAAGATAATTATAATTTAAAAGAAAAAGCAACATAAAAGCTCCCAGGCAAGTCTGTAGCAACAATTTATTACCCATTCCACAGGCAGCTTTTCTATTATTTTTTTAGAGGAAAGAGCTTCTGGCTGCGGTCGTTGCCTTAACATCATTAATAATGGTCTTTCGGTAAAAAGTGGTGCCACGTAAGAACGATCTTAATAAAGAAATGATGGACGCACATCAACGACTCGCAGAAGCGCTCTACGGCGCTTCTACATAAATGCTACAGGTTGTTTACACTCATATGTTGTCCGTATTACGTGCAATATTTGCGTTTGATGTGGTGCTGCTACGGTCTTTAGGTGAAACCTAGACGGACGTCTGAATATAGAAAACTCACTGTTTCACACACGCTGCCTTAACTGCCTCGCCAAAATGGCACTTGGCTGTTAAACCGGAGGTCACGGGATCAAATCCTAGCCGTGGCGGCTATACTTTTTAGGTGGGGTAAGTATTTGAGGCGCACGTACGGAAACACAGGTGCACGTTAAGGAACTCAGCTCGTCGAAATTTTCCGAGCCCTCTACTACGGCGCCTCTCATGATAATATCATAGCTTTCTGACATAAAACCTTAAAAAATATAAAGTAAAAGGCTATAAAAAGCAGTATTATGAAAATATAAACTCGCGTTCAATACAAGCATCCCAATTACCGTAATCAAGATGGCAGCCGACAGATGAAAACACGTACCGATATAGGCAGAATGAATAAAGGAAGAGCCTGGCACATGCTGGCCGTCGGCCAGCCTGGCCTTTCCTGTGTTCGTTCTGCTTATCTCACAATTTTCATAGTTGCACACGCGTTAGCAATATTGCTGAGACTTTTGTTATGTTTTATTTTCTCGGAGTGCTACGTCACAGGACTTGTTCCAGCGCATGAAGTACGCATTTATTATGGAGTTATCTGTTGCCAACCGCTACACGGGATGTTACTGCTTTGTTTTTCTTTCGCGCTAGCGTCAAGAAAGCAGCTCAAGGCTGTTCTATGAACACCAAAGTGGGGCACCGTCACCATTTTCGAGTGATTCGGCCGCTTTCACTGCGCATGTCAGCGCTCGTTTCAGATGAATGGCTACTGCGAAGTAGGGGAAGACAAAAGAGCCACACGGCTATCTAAATGCGGTCGTATAACGTATCAGTCATATCACCTGGTGTAGCGGCCTTCCGATGTTGACTTAGCGATTGCATGCTTTGATTTGTTGCCATAACATTCTCTGCTTCGAATAAACAATGCCCTCACGCGCCCTCACCCATTTTTCCTTTTTTTTGGAATAAGAAGATAAGCGGATTTTTGTGCATACCGGTCAGAACGATGATTGATTGATTGATATGTAGGGTTTAACGTCCCAAAACCACCATATGATTATACCAGTCAGAACGAGTTCTGATGGCGACATTTTGACATGAAGATTGAAGCCGCAACTACCTAATTGGTCATTTCAAGGCGTTAATTTGCCAAACATGATTATGATGCAAGTTGCGGGAGCAGACCCTGAAATAATTTTGACCATCCGTGGTTTCTCTAATTGTATTTACACTTAATTACACAGGTACACCTTCATTTCAGCACAAGTCAAAACGAGGCCGTTGATGACATTGAATCGGACCCACGTACTATAGATCTTAAGAGGCTGAAGTAGTATAGTTTACTTCTTGTCTTTGTCATGTTTTTTTTCTAGTTGAATCCTTGTTGAACAAAGGGCTCGTACTAAGAGACGAATGAGATGATGGCCGGACATAATAATTTCGGAAGTTCTACGTTCCAAAACAAAGACACCGTTATGACAGACGCCGCAGACAAATACTCCGGATAATTTCAATATCGTAAAATTATTTGACGCGCACTTACCTCGCAGAGAACACGGGCCACAAATATTTCGCCTTGGTTGAAACGTGGCTGCCACGGCTGCATCGCACACGCGTCTCTCGCTTGTTAGAACAATCGAAAGAATGTTTATTATTGGCACGGTTTTGCTTGCTGGTAAACGTTAAATTCCATCTAATCGCATAAAAGCAACAAGATTTTTTTTGCCCTAATATATTTAAGTTTTAGTGTGATAGGGCCCCCTCTGGCAAGGTGTTAATTCACTGTTAACTCAGTATGCGATGGGAGTTTGTAAACATGGGCGCCCGACAATTGAGAGAGAGAATGAAATGAGAGCTATGGTGATAGCCGGTGGCATATCGTTTTAGATGCAAAGCAGCTCTTCGACTAGGCTGTGTAACGCTGTACGTCCGTGCGTCAATACTAACGCACTGCAACGCGCTCCCCTCGCCGCAGGTGTTAGAGTGGTGCCAAGTAGGTCACACCACTAGACGTACTGTAATGCTACCTTGCTACCTTTAGGTAAAGGTAGCATATACAGCAACTCCACACACCACGGCTGCGCATTGACGTCACACTTCCTTCGCAGTGCGTGCTGACGTCACTCTCTCACTCGCCTGCCACGCGCTCATCGCATCACCCGAAGCTGCCGTCTCGTCTGTTCGCACGCCTGCTGCTACCGCCGCTCCCTACACCGTCGGTTCACGCGCAAGAAGCCTGACGCGCCTAACGTACGCGTTGAAACTTGTTTGTATGTATCACCTCTCTCGGAAAGACGTGGTATAGTCAAGGCGAAAAGCGCGCCAGCTCTGGTCGAGCGCCCATGTCCATTCAAAGAAACGACAAGATCTACGCCAGCCATCGCTTCAAACGAACCTTGCAGCACTCACCGCAGCACTCGCGTTAGCGCCGTTCAGCCATAACGCCACCCGTGCGCAACGCTGCGGCTTCGCATTCTTTCAGGGTTCCGGTTGGGGACATGATGTGAATTTTAAACCAAATGACATCCCTTCCAAAATCTCATTTGTTAGATTCACTATTATTATTATTATTATTATTATGGCGCTATTACAGAGTGATCTCAATTTGGTATGTGCCAGTTTGTGTGTGTCTAGGCGTGGTTTTCTAATTGATATGTGGAGTTTAAAATCCCCAAACCACCGTATGATTATGAGAGACGCCGTACTGGAGGGCTCCAAAATTTTTGACCACCAGGTGTTCTTGAACGTGCACCCAAGTCTGAGCACACGGTCTTAAAGCATTTTCACCACCATCGAAAGTGCAACGGCTGAAGCCGGGGTGTGGTTTTTTAGGCAATCTGAATCGCGAACGTTACAACATAGGCACCAGTTAAATGAACTGTTGCTAGCATATGCCTTTATTGCTCTATAAAACGGCTGATTGAGCAAAATTCCTAACTTTAGTGCACAATTTTCTACATCCACAAAATCTTCATGAATACCGCACTTTCGGGTGCTCTATAAGCGTTCCATAACATTAACAGAAATGCTTAAGAGACGTTCCACTTCTTGATTCCCAATGACGCGCTACTCAATGTCCTCCTGGATGACCGTCCTTTCGTTAGCCCTCCTTATCATGGTAACCTATAGATCCGCTTTTGCGAAATTGTTGGCGTCAATCCTGAGTTGACTTCCAGCTAGAGATGCAAAGCACAGAAAAAATTTTTTGGAAAAAACTGTTTTTTGGCGTTTTTTTCTGCGCTATTGTAGCAATTGGCCGAAATTTTCATGGGATGGAACTTACAAAAATAAAGCTTAGGCAATACCAAGCGTTGAGCGGGAAACCAAAACATCGCACATGATACCAAAACACCAAACAGTGGATGACGACTTCATCGTTCGTGTCGGAAGTTCGGGGTGGTTTCTGATGGTCTCGCCCCGCCGCAGTGGTCTAGTGGCTAAGGTACTCGGCTGCTGACCCGCAGGTCGCGGGTTCGATTCCCGGCTGCAGCGGCTGCATTTCCGATGGAGGCGGAAATGTTGTAGGCCCGTGTACTCAGATTTGGGTGCACGTTAAAGAACCCCAGGTGGTCAAAATTTCCGGAGCCCTCCACTACGGCGTCTCTCATAATCAAATGGTGGTTTTGGGACGTTACACCCCACAAATCAATCAATCAATCTGATGGTCTGGTACCCGTTATTGTTCAGTTTTAAGTTTTCCGCATACACTTTTGCGACCTGCGGTGCAAATCTGCTTATAAAGCCGTGTGCAAGCAGATTCTACAATAGATGGGCTAACTTCTGATGTGGATGTACTTCATGGTCGAAGAGACCGGTGGTGGGAAACGGGGACGGGCTTTTGTAAGCATTGCGACAGCATCTACGTTTCTTCCAATGTGGTATCTTAACATGATCAAGAAAGCTACAGATGAAGCCAGTGACACTTACTTTGACTAAGCGTTTGCAATTTATATTTTACCATCTCAATCAATGTTTTTCTAGTCGAAGTCATGACGAAATATTTCTAGGTTCTTTGTTCTATCTGCAGTTGCAATTCTTGGAAACCGCACCCATTCCCAGAGTGCTAAATGAGTTCAAGGTGATGCTTCTGGCCTGCTATTAAATGCTGTATTTGTTTGTGAAAAGAGAGAAAGCACTTAATTTTTGTTATTTACAGAATGCAAGTTATTGCTTTTAACACTTTTCAAATAATTTAATTCCAAATGGCAATAAACTATTGCCATATATCAAAGAAGTTTTTTTATTTTCATTTTTTTTAATTTTGAGAAAAAACGTGCAAAAACTTGATTTTTATTTCCGACTGCTCAAGATTTCCGGAAATTTCGCATCTCTACTTCCCTCCATCTCAATACATGAGCGCACGCAAACAGATACGTGGACTATGAGTACAAAATCTCACATATCCCCTTTCCCCCATATATACATACAATAAAATGCAAAACTTGCCAGGAAAATAAGCAAAACGCGTCCATGTGATATCTTCATCACCTTTATTCACCAAAAATACACTGTCACCATGAGGTTTCACCAAATGTCCGTCACTGGTCATCTGTGTGAAAGCAATGCAAGAAAACTTTCGTAACCGGTATGCCTAATGGTCAAACAAAGACTTGTATAACTTTGCCACCACGAGCATGGCCTTCGACAATGACCACGCATAGAACTCACTTCCGCTGCGCAATATGGGTTTGTGGGTGCCATTGCTTCCTACAGAGCACCACATGCTCAAGCTAATGTACGAAAAAAAAATCCCGTGGATCATCTCTCCGAAGGGAACCCTGATGGGATACGAAGCAGCAGTGGTGCGCACGGCGTTGACCCTGTTGGAGCTGGCGTTGGCGTGGTTGCTGGAAGAATGGTCTGACGCGGAATTCGGTGTAGTGTTTATTCGAGTAAACGTTTGTTTGAAATGCAAAGTCATGGGAGGCGGGACGCCTTGAAGACGCTTGCGCTCGGCTTCCTTGGCTCGCGTCTCGTCGGTATTACCCGGGCGCCATCAGTATTCTCGAATGCAATCGGTGTACTTGGCTTGCACCTCGTCGGTGTCGTTGGTCTTCCACTGCCGACGCTTGCGTTCGTCTTCCCTGGCTCGCGCCTCGTCGGTGTTGACATGGTGATTTGCGAACGTGATTGGCTTCGTTAACCCTCACAATGCTGGCGACAGTCGCGAAAGGTACGCGCACTAGTCGGCGCGATGGCGCTGCAAGCAGTTGTGCGTTGTCCACATTGTCGGCACCACGAGATTCTCGAGGAGCGCGCAGCGCGCGCACCCACCGACTCGCGGCTTGTTCTCGCCGACATATGGAGAGAGGTGGTGTGGGTTAGATCACTCTCTTCCTAGCTTGTCACGAGTCACGACAGACTAGGAAGCGAGTGATGTCAACGTGCGCGCACTGCGAGGGAAGGCGTGACCTAATTGGCACCACCCCAACACCTGCTGCCAGGAGAGTGCAGTCTGGACGGAGATAGAGTGTTACACAGGCTAGTCAAAGGGTAGCTTCGCATCTAATAATTAAAATCAATTTGGTAGAAATAAAGAAACATGGTTCTGGTAATGCAAGAGTAGCAGAGGAATCGAGAGTAAAAACCACAATGTAACAGACGATCAGACAGTGTTCAAAAAAGACGAAAAAGCTGACGACACAACGTCCGTTATATGCGATTGCTTTGCATGGCCCTTCCTATGCCAAAATTTGTGAGCGCCGTACCTGTACTAAAGCAGAGCCGGCATTTGACCCGTCATTTGGAACCATTTATTCCGCTGGACTGGCGACAAGTCCGGCGTGAATTCACCCATGTAACCATGTAGAAATTTTGGAACATTTTATTTATGTCCTTTTTTCCCGGGGTTTTCAGAGTGATTCCATCTGTTGGTTCTGGCAACGAGCCAGACTCCTTCTCATTATTCTCAAAATGCCGAAACCACTTTTATCGCTCAAACCTTCCCTCTGCCTCTGCAGTCATCTGCCTTTTTGGCTCGACGTATGAATGTGTTCGTGGTGTGGAACACGAGAGATATTCTCAGCCTATCAGTTGCAGAGCTGGTTGCCGCCTCTTCAAAGTGCTCTAGTAGCCTCAAACACTTGTTCGTTTAACCAATTAAATCTACGAATGAGCGTGACTGTTTGTTCTGCGCATTTTCTAACACTTTTTCCGCGATGCCTTCATGCGTGCAATGATCCGGAATAGGCATCACGAACTTGCAAGCTTTTAGCAGTTACCACACTATAGCAGTAGAGAATATTTCCCGTCTGGCTGCTGGAGAAGAACCGGGAGGAGGGTTCATATGAATTCTTCTGAAAAGAAAGGAGAAAGACATTAGACAAAAATGTCCATTTTCATTGAAATCTCCAAGCATCGAAACTGAGGCGCCTTTGCTAAGAACAGCGGGTGCAATCCGATGAGGCGGTAACATGTAATGCACATGATAAGCTACACCCCCCCCCTCCCCACAGTGTGTGCGTACTTTGTCCCGGCAATAGCGTGGTGTTTAAATTTTCACCATGTTCACACAGTCGCGAATGGCATGCAATGAATGCTGCTTTTGTTCGTAACAGCTCATCGCGGCGCCGTTCATTGCAGGCGAGCATCGCCACTTGAAAAGGCTGTTATTCTTTTTTACGCTAGCGAAGTATCGCTCGATAACAGTGATCCACCCACATCTCTCTCTTTCTCTTATTTTTTCTTCCCTACATGTCATCGCGTGAAAACATACAATACAGAACATCACCAGAAATTGACGATGGTGGTGGGTATTCCAACAAATACTACCAACTAAAAAGAACACAACATCCACTTCCACATCCAAAACTAAACAAGGAAAAAGTCCCCACCCTCCTCAGACCATGTATAAACGAACACAAGTGTCCTGTGAATTTGTGCACCGTATACGCTTCTCCAAATTCTCATTCTCTCGTGCTTATGCTGATTTTTAACTTGACAAACCAAACATCATCCAACACATCGTGTTGTGTGCCCGAGCCGCAACAAGAACTATTAAAATAAGTTTTAGAACCACTACAAGCGACCAAACAAACGTGGCAGTTAATTATAAGGGCACAGAGCTTAAAGGATCGGCGCGGTCTGGTGGACCTGCAGGAAACACAGTATAAAAGAAAGGCTTTCTAGATTGACAGGGCCACCCAACTCTTGCGAAGAACATTCATCAGGTACACTTCACTATGGCGCAACATACATTTCCCGAAAGACGGGGCGAACTGAAGGCAAGAACATGATTCATCAGGGCTTCACTTTCTTCTGTTTTCTTCGGTCTCATTTGGATGAAATGTATTTTGCGCACCTAACCAATGTAAGCACCAACTACCCAAGTAAGACATCCTTTTGAAAGAAAACACTTTTTGCTGTTTCAAGTAGTAACTGTTTATTCGTCCTGGTCCTCCCCTTACTTCAAACGTTTTTTTTGACATCACTAGGATAACATTGGTATAGTAACAGTAATATTATTTACGATGACGAAATGATAGTGATTGCGGTAACGGGGATTAGAGTTCTGACAAATTTATTTTTTATCTCTCACGTGATGACTCGCTCTCATGATTTCTCGACTCGTTGATGATAACGAAAGCATCTCCTGCGCACTTCATCACTTTTAAAGGGTCATGTTAACTGATATTGACCACCCCTATGTCCTTCTTCATGGAACGTGCTGACGTCGCAGCTATCAGTCACCCACTCAAATGCGCCTGCCTAATCTCATCTTGCATGAGTGTAAGGGCATGTATCGATATATGAGGTCACATGCTTTTGTTTCATATCATTCACATGACTCTCTGGTGTAATGAACACTCCCTTTCATGGAGGCAGGCCTTTTGTTGTCAAACAACTGGAGCGCAACGCGTTCATTAAACACTTCTGGCTTTAACTTTCCAGTATGCAACGTGTGAACATATGCATTCACCCCTATTATTAAAGCTATATATATTTGTAATAAACGCAATATTGTTCTGTGACCTTTTACATTTTTCGTTAATTTCCATATTTCGCGTGACTAGTTTTTAATGCAACTATTTCTCATTTTCCGCAACACACTGCTTTACAAAGCTGATTTTTTGCATAAAAGTTCGAATCGCAGTTTAAGCTTAATTTTAAATATTGACCGGTAATAGGGGACATCCATTCACTTTTTAGATGGATCAAAACTCCGTCATGATTGATGGCATTCATCTGAAGGTCTCAACAACAGCGCGCCCTTGCTAGCTTTGTCGTGGCTTGGAATGGAATGGAAAAACTTTATTTCGGTCCTGCAGGACGCGCTTAGCGCGTAGCGGGCGTCTCCCACGTAGGGACCGACAGGGAGTACCTGGCGGCCGCTTCGTGGGCCTGCTGGACGGCCCATCGCTGGTCGGCTTGGAAATAGAAAATTATTTCCAAAAATTTTCTGTCTTGCTTTCCTTCCACCAGAGCATATGAATATTGAGGAACTGTGTCTCATTTAAAGGAAGAGTTGCTGGCTGTAGGTTTCACTTTCACTGTGTATGTACTTAAAAAGTGAATGTACTTGGAAAGTGGGGGAAAAGAGTGTGAGTGTATACGCTGCGACATATCCTCAGTTGAGCTTGTGTGCAAGCGAGAGGTGCATCAAAACACATTTTCGTTCAAGTTCATGAAATAAGTTGTCTGAGCACGTAGTCCCAGCAGTGTTCATGAAATAATTCACGTATACAACTGAGATTCAGCACGTAATGCAGAAAATAGTAGCGAGTGACGAAGCAGCTGCGCTTCAAGCCTTAACGTTAGAATACCATGAGTATACGCCATTAATTTATGCCCATTTTTCCACTACCGCACGTGACTTTGAGTTGTCCTTAAATCACGGCTAATAAAAAATCTGGTCAAAGAATAAGAACCTCCAGCTTTTCTTTTTCAAAATGTTCTTGAATTGCACTTCTCTTCGGTCCAGCAGCACTGAGAAGAATACGTAAATGCTCTTTCGCAATTGAACCACCATATCTCGCACGAGAGCTGCAATCTTCCAGCTTTATCGCTTTACGACCAACATGACCGGTACCAACCGGCCTGAAGCGGGCAGATAACGAGGGCACTTCACATACACGCAGGCTACGTTTCTCATTATACGTGCGGGTCGTAACAATGGCCGTGTTTGCACTCAGGCATTTTATTCGGTCAGTGTAATAAATGATTGATATGTGGGGTTTAACGTCTCAAAACCAGCATATAATAATGAAAGACACCGCAGTAGAGGGCTGCGAAAAATTTTGACCACCTTGGGTTCTTTAACGTGCACCCAAATGTGAGCACATGGGCCTACAGCATTTTCGCCTTTATCAAAAATGCAGCCACCGCAACTGGGATTCGATCTCGCGACCTGTGGGTCAGCAGCCGAGTACCTTTACCACTAGACGACCACGGCGGAGCAGTCCGCTATGAACAGCCGATCAAAGCGTTGCGACTTGAACGTCTTTCATTGGCTGAATGAGGTTCCGCTAATAAAAAGCACACGATTGCATAAAGCCCCTCTCTCCCTTTTATCGGGAACCTATTTTCTTATTCCCCTGCAGCAAATGACCAAATTCTGCTTTTTGATACGTATTACTCTAAAGGAGACCGTTATTTCACCTTAAAATCAAAACGCATTATTGAATAATTACTCTGTATTTCACCAGTTGCTTCTGAAATCACTCCCTCACGATACTTTCATGACACGCAACATTTTACCGCGTTTTTTAACGGTAGATTACCACACCTATATGTATTCTGCTGAGAGTTTCGAAAAAACGCCAGTAGTTGATGTCAGCCTTGTCTTCGTGTTTCTGTTCTTCGTCCCTGCGTTGAAATGTAGCTGAAACCATTCGACATACATTAATGCCTCTTCCACATTTTTTCATTGCCAGTGCAGTCGCAACTCTCCAATGAGGGCCATCGTCCGTTTTAGTTCAGCGAGTTGTAGAGATGCGGAGCCACATAAAGGGTAGGGCTACTTACGTCACCCGGGCGTCCAAACGCTTTCTCACTAAGATGCGACAGATGCGCTATAGTCTCTCCGATGTCTTGCGTCTGTCAAATTTGTTTATTCATGTCTTTTCACTGTGGCTCGAAGCAATGCCGCCACAGTGCTCGTGAGGTACTTATACATCTGTGGCAGTGTTGCATTGGCGCGTACCGATTGGTTACCGGCTAGCACCATGAACGCAGACGTGCTATCTGAAAGCACTGTGCCTCTTGCAGAGCCAGCGTGACCGCCAACAAAGCGAACACCAGGAATGCAGGACGTCACCCCACGAATCTGCACACAACTGAACAAAATAATTGGAGGACCTTTATTTAAGCTTCGCCTTTAAGAGTTGAATGCGATAGCGAAATTCGACCCCTAGTGGACCCTTAAACAGTTAAGTACATTCTTAATAATACGTTTTGTTACATACACACGCACGCACACAAACACGGACAGAGTAGATTGGATCAGTGCGTGCTATTATCGCCAAAGGGGCTCGTTTTCGTCGAGACACCTGTCGAACAAAAGGCGTTAAAGGGGCCCCGAAACACTTTTTCAAGTAACCATAAAATGAACACACTAAAAGGGCTTATTGTCTGACAAATTCAACGCCGCAAAAATTTTAAGAATCTGTCCAGTACGAGTGGAGCTACAAAGGTTTGTCGCATTCTGCAAATGCATTATCTCTTCTCTCGTCCCGACGAAAACGCTGGAATTAAATAACGATGAACATTTCGGTAGAGCGGCTATGACGACATTCTAATAATACGCGGAGGCACCATTCAGCCACTGCCATGCATGCTAGTAGGTAAGTGCTTCTTCGCAAATGAAACAGTGTAGTGATATATAAACTTGAGACATCGCTGAAGAGCTCTGGCAGCAGGGAGTCGTGGGTCTCACCTCTTTATGGCGAATAAAATGAGACCAACCAAACCTGTCAGCGCCCCGCGAAAGTATTAAAGATACTTTTGACATGGCATTACTATCTTTTCTATTTAAATCCGTGTATTCGCCCGTCTGCACATAAAAGTAAGCTTAGTAGAAACGCCAACCTGTGAACATTCAACGCACGTGCGAGTGGAAGACAGCGGAGCGAAATGTTGCAGCACTTTTGGCTGCGTTATTCTTGGATCTAAAAGCTACGACGTGGTAAACACGCTTTACTCCTCCGCATGTGGGTCACATAAACACCATCGACCACCGTTACACCATGATATTCTAGCCGCCCTAACCATGATGCAGGTGTCACTCATGAAAAGGATGCATGTTGAGGGCCCGTATAGAATTGTCGTCACATGAAAGTTCGTGAATAATAGTTAATGTTTGCCCAAATATCCCAACGCACATATATAAAAACTGGTGTCGGTTTTAAAACTCATTCCAAGGCAATTTAAAACTGTGAATTCACGTCATTAATTTGGAATTCAAGCAAATTGAAACATTTTCAACTCAGTGGCTCAAATTTCAGTATTTGGAAGTACAGCTTGTTAGTGAAAGAGTTACGATTTCTGATCGTTTTCTGAATAAGAGCCTGCGCGCGAAGAACCGTTACGACTCTAAATCCACTGGTTCTATCATGCAGCTATGAATGATACCCAATGTGTTTCCTTTATAGCTTCATAATAAAAATACGCAAATATTTTTTTCAACAACCTTGTTCACCCTAAGGTCTTCTGCAAACTATTTATCCGAGTAGTGCACTTCTTTGATTAGTCAAGTGTCATTACTTTTTCTTATTTTATTTTTTTCTCAGCAAGTTTGTTGGTGCGATAGCCCAGCGAGACACTCACGTTATTCTCCAAATAAATGTACGGCAATCTTGATAAAGATATCCCTTTCACATTAACGGCTGAATATTTTAGCTACAGTTCAATAAGAGAGGGGGGAGAGACACAAGTTTGTTGGAGTATTTATTGAAGCCTCCCAGTCCTATACCAGGCATGGTACTACCGAAGTACACATTGGATATATATCCCACTATCCAAAACTGGGCAACTGAAAATGAAGAAGAAAACAGTTAGGCTGTGTGTGCCCAAGAAATCTCTGAGACCTATCAGAAAAGTATTATAGTCATAAACGCACATATGTTCCGTAAATCAGAGGAATCCCACTACACCCCAGATCCGCTAAAACTGAAGGCAACAGGAGCCCAACAAATAGCGGGTGCGTTACTACAGTCACACCCCTGTTACATGATACTTCGTGGTTCTGAAAAGGGCTGGTTATACTACCACCTCCTCAAAGCTTAGCAAAAAATGTTGAATAGCAGTGATACATCTCATCGGATCATCTTAGGCGAAGGCTTTTTTGTAAACCGAGGGGCAGTGAAACTATACTGCCATGTCAACTCTCAAAGAAGTGTGCCTGATAAACAGCTGATCTCATCCAACATATCACAAAGGCTTGATAAATATAGAAATGTGTGAACCTGACAAAGGGAACACCACATCACCGCAGTCTGAAAATCGCAGCTGGTATATATATATATATATATATATATATATATATATATATATATATATATATATATATATATCTTATGAGACCACGTCTGGTACCGGTATGGCAGCAACCAGGTTATCTTTTTTTAATCCAGACGCACGAGTCAGAGAGCCAGCCCGCATGACATAAGGTGATGATCACTAGAATGGTTTGGTCATACAGATGAAGATGAAGTACATAGTCAGCGCTTACACTATTTCCCCCCCCCCTTCGCGAAAGAGAGCAGCAAGTTAGAGAGGGTAGGGACGCCGAATATATCGTTTCAGTCGATAGACGTGGGCAATCTTGGTGTGGCGGCGACGGTGATCAGAAGCCGCGTTGACAGGAGCAACGCGATAGTTGACTTCAGATGTTCGTTCCAGGACGGTGTATGGACCGAGATATCAGTGAAGGAATTTTTCGCAGAGCCCAGGTACACGAACAGGTGTCCACAAAAGGACTTCGTTGCTTGGGCGGAACACAACAACTCGACGCTTCGCATCAATGTCGATTTTTCTGTTGTCCTGAATGGTAGCAGTGTTGGCGCGGGTGATTTCACGGCAGCGGGCGATGCGAGCGGCGAACTCTTCCGGGAGACATGAAGATAGATTGGAAGATGTGCACAAAAAGGTGGTGTCCAGAACAAAAGTAGGCACACGGCCATACACAAGAAAAAAAACGGCTGAAATTAGTCGTATGCTGTATGGCAGGGTTATATGCGAACGTGACGAAAGGAAGTATTGTGTCCCAGTTTTTGTGATCTGGTTGCACGTACATAGAGATCATGTCGGACAAAGTTCGGTGAAAACGCTCAGTCAGACCATTAGTTTCTGGGTGATACGCTGATGTGGTCTTGTAAATGGTGTTAGACGCCTGTAAGACTTCAGCAAGAACATGTGAAAGAAATGTCTTGCCACGGTCATTAAGGAGCACACGCGGTGCGCCATGTCGTAAAATAATGGCGCGAAGGAAAAAATTGGCTACTTCAGAGGTAGCACCAAATGAAAGAGCTGTCGTCTCCGTGTAGCGAGTAAGGTGGTCTACGGCAGTAACAATCCAACGATGACCAGCTGGCGTAAGCGGGAGAGGTCCGTATAAGTCTATGCCCACAAATTCAAAGGGAGTGGACGGCATGGCAGTGGTTGCAATGGCCCCACGGGAAGAGGCGTGGTACGTTTTCGGTGCTGGCATGACGCGCAGGAAGCGACGTACTTGGCGACATAAGTGGAGAGGCTAGGCCAAAAGCAGCGAGTTTTGAGGCGGTCGTAGGTCTTGTGGAACCCTAAGTGGCCAGCGGTCGCATCGTCATGAAACGCTTGTAGAACTTCCAGACGAAGAGAGCGAGGAATGACGGGAACCCATTGGTTACCGAGAGGATGGTAAATTTGCCGACATAATGTTCCCTCTTGAAGCTTGAAACGGGCAAGTTGTTGTCTTAGGCGGCTGTTTGGAGCACGCGATAAGCCAGTGAGCCGATCAATGATTGTGCGGCAGTAGGTGTCAGCATGTTGGAGCGAGGCGAGATCTGTGGACGAAAGAAGGTCCGTCGAGGCAACTAACTGTTTCAAAGCAGCAGCCGTCTGTTTGGTCACTTTGGTGGGTGGTGACGAACAGATGGAAGGTGACACTTCGGCGCTTTGTGAGAGCGGGCAGCGTGACAAAGCGTCGGCGTCTTGGTGCTCTCGACCCGACCTATATGTGACGCTGTAGTCATACTCTTGCAATCGTTGTACCCAACGGCCAAGGCATCCGGACAAATTTTTGAGAGACGATAACCAACACAGGGCATGATGGTCAGTCACTATTGTGAAATGCCGGCCGTATAAGTAAGGGCGAATTTTTTGTACGGACCACACGATGGCGAGACATTCTTGCTCAGTGGTGCTGTAGTTTCGCTCAGCAGGTGACAGAGTACGGCTCACGTAGGCCACGACTTGTTCTTCGGAAGCGTGGTTCCGCTGAAGACGGACAGCACCGATGCCAAGTCCACTTGCGTCAGTGTGTAGCACAGTAGGTGCTGCAGGGTCGAAATGGCGAAGTACTGGCTGTGATGTGAGGCCTCGCTTGAGGGTGTGAAAAGCGGCTTCGCACTCATTGGACCAGACAAAAGGTGCGCTCGTGGTCAGAAGTTTGTGCAGAGGAGCCGCAATAGTAGCAAAATCACGTACAAAGCGGCGGAAATACCACGCTGAGCCAAGGCAGCTGCGGAGGTCTTTCTGTGTGGTTGGTGTAGGAAAGTGTAGTACCGCGGCAACCTTGTCGGGATCGGGCTCAACGCCATGTTTACTGACGACGTGGCCTAATACCTTGATGCTGTGACTGGCAAACCGTCACTTCTTGGTGTTGAGCTGGTGACCGGCCTTAGCTAAACACGTGAGGACTTCGTCTAGCCGTTCCATGTGCTGTGAGAAGTTGGACGAAAAGATGACAATGTCGTCCAGGTAGCAAAGGCAGGTCTTCCACTTTAATTCCCGCAGTACCGTGTCTATCATCCTTTCAAATATGGCTGGGGCATTGCGCAGGCCGAAAGGCATCACATTGAATTCAAAGAGCCCATCTGGAGTAGCAAACGCAGTCTTCTCTTTATCAGACTCGTGCATTGGAATCTGCCAATAACCGGAGCGCAAGTCGAGACTTGAAAAGTACTCGGCACCTTGTAAAGTATCAAGATCGTCGTCAATGCGAGGCATTGAGTAGACGTCCTTACGAGTGATTTTGTTGAGTGATCTGTAATCAATAGAAAGCCGTACCAAGCCATCCTTTTTTTTCACTAGTACGACAGGAGAAGACCATGCGCTTGTCGAAGGCCTGATGACGTTGCGCGCGAGCATGTCGTTGACTTGTTCTTCTATAAGCTTGCGTTCAGAAGCTGACACACGGTAAGGGCAGCGGCGAATCACATCGGACCCGTCGGTGTCGATACGATGGGCGGTCACTGTTGTTTGACCCAGACCTTCCGAACAAACGTCTAAGCAAGTTTTGTGCTTCATTAATAACGCTAGCAAGGCATGAGTTTGCGTTGGGTTGAGATCTTCACACAAAGTGGCCTTGAGAGCAGGAAATGCATCTTCCGCTGGCATACACTTAGAGAATGACGAAGCAGATGAACCAGTGACGACAAAAAGCGGTGCTTCTTCGGTAATGCTGGCTACAGTGGTCTCCTCTGGCAAAAGAAGTGGTTCTGGCGTCGTGTTGCAGGCCGTGATGCTTGCATAACCACAGGATAACCGCACTAAACAAGATGCGATGGTGATCCCTCGAAAAATTCAGCGCTGGCAAGGAACAACCACAGCGTCACCATCTAGAATGTCTCGTGATTTGATTGTAAGGACACGTTCTTGTCCGGGAGGCAAGAGGAAATCCGCAGCTGTCACAAGGTTGGGCGACGAAAGGTTGGCAGCAGAAGAAAGCTCAGTGTCCGTAATACGATTGAAGAGCCAACCACACGAAATTACAGCAGACGCCGCTGACAAGAAGTCCCAGCCTAAGATTATCTGATGAGCGCACGAAGACAGCACAGCCAATTGTATGTGATGACGGATTCCGTCGATGAGAACACGAGTAGTGCACAACCCGGTCGGGAAAATTGGACTGTCATTAGCGCCGCATAACATGGGACCGGCATAAGGAGTTTGCACTTTACGCAGGCGAAAACACAATTCACGATCAATTACTGGAATTGCGGCTCCAGTGTCTATAAGGGCGTCAACAAAAACACCTTCCACACAAACAGGCAGTAAATTAGCTGGACGAGACGGAGGAGTTGTAACGTTTCGACAACAAGCAGTTTCCCCTCCAAAAACTGCACCTTCTAGTTTTCCGAGTCCAGAGATATCGGCACGGGACGCAGGGGTGAACACGTACGCCGAAACGGTGACAGAGAACGGCGGCGAGATGAACGAGAAGGATGAGGCCCAGCATGAGACCGTGGAGAGGAGGGCGACTGGCGGGAGGTGGATGGATACGGTGCGGGATCGTATTCATCGGGTCTCGGGACAAAGTCTCTCTCGTAAGCTGAGTAACCACGTCGTTCATCCTGCTGACGGCAGCGGCAGAAACGGTATATATGACCCCTTATGCCACAGTAGAAGCAGATGGGGCGCGCAGGACGCCATGCAGAATAGTGGCGTGGCCTTGGCACTTGTGTTGTCATCGCAGCCACATGGTCGCATCCGACATCCGCAGGCACGGTGGGAACTGGTGCAGGGGACCGCGATGCAACCTCTGCGTACGAAGGCACTGGGAAGCGCTCAGGAGACGGGGCATGTGCAGCGCTTGTCATTGATGCCAGTTCGTCCTTGATTATCTCACGCAGGTTGGGAAAAGGTGTGCGGACAGACGCAATGATTGGGTTGCCCGGAATAAGGCTGTGAAGTTCATCTCTGACAATTGTGCGGATAAGGGCCCGCAATTCATGCTCTTTGGTAAAGCGAGCGTCGCAGGAGGCGTGTGGAAGACGCATGTAATGAAGCGCGTCCAGGCGTTGGCAAGTAGCGATGACGTCCCGGCCGGTAGTCGGATTCTGGTTCACGAGAGCATTGAAGGCCACAGAGTTGATTCCTTTCAGTAGATGTCGGGTGCGATCGGCCTCCGTCATGTCATTTTGTGCTCGGCGACAGAGAGCCAGATAATCTTCATTGTAGGACGTATACGATTCGTCGTCCCCCTGGATGCGGGTTGCGAGCTTCTGTTTCGCTGCAGAGCATCCTTCAGACGTGCCAAATACCTGACGGAGATGCCCCGTGAAGGCCGATCAATTGGAGAAGTCGCTTTCGTGGTTGTAATACCAGGTTTTAGCGACGCCATCGAGGTAAAAAGGAACGTAGCGCAGTTTGTGCGCCTCGTCCCAATAATTACAAACGCTGGTTCGATCATAACTGTCCAGCCATTCTTCGACGTCTCGTTGCGAAGGCCGGAAAATACCGGAGCGTCTCGATGAGAGGAACTCACGGTGTAGTGAAGCCTAAGTGGCTGAGGAGGAGCGGTTGCAGCAGCGGATGCGTTGGGTTTTGCCATCGCTGTTGCTTGAGGGCACAACCGTCGACCAGACCGGAGCTCCAGGGGTGGCGGGTAGAGCAGGAGTATGTGGCAACCAAAGCACGCTCCACCACTTATGAGACTACGTCCGGTATGACAGCAACCAGGTTATCTTTTTTAATCCATACGCACGAGCCAGAGAGTTACCGGTTTGGTCATACAGATGAAGATGAAGTACATAGTCAGCGCTCACAATATATATATATATATATATATTTATATATATATATATATATATATATATATATATATATATATATATATATATATATATATATATATACACACACTCGTTTTCTGCGTTGAGCAGCGTCATCATTACCATCGCGTTCGGGAACGTAACCAATAAACATAAAACATTACAATGAGATGGGAAATTGAACCCAGGCCCTCCACATGGCAGTCGAGCATTCGACCATATAGCTACGCTGATGCATAAAGCATACTTGCAAAAAAAACACGATACAGGCGTCCATTCGGGCAAGAAATAGCATATATATATATATATATATATATTTGCAGAAGAGTAAAATAACAGCCAGCCACCACGCAATGCAAATTGCGTGATGACTGGCTGTTAATGAACCCAGTGATGACTGGCTGTTACTGACTGACTGATGACTGGCTGTTACTGAGTGATGACTGACTGGCTGTTAACAGCCAGTGAAGACTGGCTGTTAATGAACCCAGGCGGCATATAATGAACCGAGTGAGTCTTTGTTTCACAAGTTGGATATTCTACCTTTTGATTACATACGGCAGCATAAAACCGCAGTCACCATCAACAATGTTATTGCACACAGTGTACCTTTCAATATATCTATCTCTTCTTCCTCGTCCCATGTCACTAGATGCATGACATTGCGGAATTTTAATCCTCCACCCACTAAAAACGTGTATGGTGAACGCTTACTACAGTTCATAGGAGCTTAAGTGTGGAATAACATACCACTTCAGATTAAAGATTCTAGGGTTTTCTCGAGCGCCGTCAAAAAATATTTGCTACATGTAGATCAATAGTAATGACCATGTACCAAGCCTTACACATAGTTTGATGTTTTTTTCTACACATGATTATTTCATTAATTATGAACAAAGTGCGACAATGTGTATATTCTTGTATTTTTGTTTGTTCGGTGAAAAATCAACGTTTTTTGATGTTTTGATTTTTTTCTTATATACAAATTGTATTCTGCTTGCATACTTTCTCCCGTTAGACCCCATACTAGCCTATGGCTATGGGTCTAATCAGTGTTGTGCATTTATTGAAATGTGGTCATAACAATTTCAATAAAATGTAAATGTAAATGTAAAATGTAAATTGCGCAACGAGTGTGTGGTTTAATGCTTCCTACCCCATGCAAAGTGCTCATTCACAATTTTTCATTGTCATTTGCCATATGCAGCTATAAAAAAGTCCACAAAATAATTTCCAGGTGTGTTGTGGATACCTCGCTTATCCGCATAAAGATGAATAATGGTGTAGTTGGCGGTTAGTTGGTGGTGGTTAGAACCCGGTAGTTAGTCTTACCCCTTTTTCCTCCCAAAGCTTCGCTCAGAATTCACTTTAGACAGTATAATATTCGTCGGTGAATTTTTTTTGAAAGAGCCAATTATCGGAACCAAAAATAGGCCTAATTTCACGGGAACGAAAGCCACGTCTAAGAGTCTTTAACGTTTGAAACGTTTGTAACGAAATTTCGATTGTGTTGTTAACTCAAAAGAGCAGTTTTAAATCGGGAAAGGGTCAAGTCCTGCACGTGTTTGAATCAAACTTAGCCAGATTCATTACACCAGTGCTGTGTCAACAATCGTGACCGAAAAAGGTAACGTAGATCTGCATCCAATTCGTTTAATTTGTGGCCAAGTTGTGTTGTTACGGTACTTTCGCTCCAGAATCGTTTTTTTTCTTAGGCAAGTTGGCACTTACCGTAGGACATGACACTGTAGTATGAAACTCGATAAGATGCTTACTTTCGTATTCTTAACTGTCAGCCTTTATTTTCGGCTTTTGTGCTACGGTATCGTATTCTTATTTCTCTTCAACATGGTATATTTGAAATGGAAGACAATTGCAGTTAAGTTTCGGAAACTGATCTAGTTCTTGAAGATGACGTGATCCCGAACAGCATGACATGAAACCAGCTAAAAATAAGAATAGTAATATCTGAGGTTTTACGTCAAACAAGAGGTCATTATGAGAGATACCGTAATTGAGAGCTCCGGAAATTTTGGCCGTCTGGTGTTCTTTAACGGGCACTGACATTGCACTGTACACCGGTCTCTACTTTTCCACTTCTATCTAAATGCGACAACCACGACCGGGATCGAACCCGTGACCATCGTATCAACAGCTCAGCACGCTAGCCACTGTTCCATGTAGGCGGACAGCTACTCAGCATAGTTGAAGCATATTTGAGGGAGGGGGGGGGCTTAGATATATGCCAGAAACAAGGAACTGCAACTACCACTACTACGAGAAAACGCTGCTGAGAGTCAAGGAACGACCACTCGCTCTTCAAGTCTAGTCATCACCATTACGGCCATTAAACGAAAGGTGGAACCGATGACAGCTAAAGGCGGTGTTGATTCTATCGCCAATTAGTGCTATAGCGTTCATTCGATGCATATTAGTTTACTTTTGCCTCGCGAATTCAAGCCCTATTCACATGTTTCGCTTCTTATACAAAGTGCTCAATCCTATTTTACTCCTGACGGCTGAGTACCAACGATAGTGATCAATATACATTTTAGCCGCAATATGGGCTTGAATGATATTTGGGAAAGGAGCGTGAAAAATGATTTTTGTGAAAAATTGCTGGGACAGGCGTGACCACATTGTCAGAGCCAAACTGTCAAACAACTTTGTGTGTGTTTTTTTAGTTTTACATATAGTGCCATCCATTGACTGGTTCGGAGTACTTCCGGTAGCACTTTTTCTGCTTCATGCGGAGCAAGTATATCCGATTGGCAGATTTAGGGCGCTCCGTGTATGTTCTATTGGCAGATTCGGAGCAGCTTCGTCGTGAGATTCTCTCCACGGACGAACATTTTCTACTCCGCGAAGAGCGGCATATTTGACCGGAAGTTGCAAGCACTCCGTGCCCTGAAACGGTGCCAACTGTGAGCCCGTGTTTCGCTAGCGTAGCGTTACTGTGCCCAGCTAGCCCAATCGTGCAAAAAAAAAACGCGCGCATCGCTCATTTATATTTTTGCATGGTAGGATCCATTCAAACTCTACTATTCGCTTCAGAGGGAGCGTGCGTGTTCCATTGGAAGATTTCCTTCTCTTGCCCTAGCCCCGCTGTGGTGTTCTATAGTGGCTAAGGTACTGGGCTGCCGACCCGCAGATTGCGGGATCGAATCCCGGTTGCGGCGGCTGTATTTACGATGGAGGCGGAAATGTTGCAGGCCCGTGTGCTGAGATTTGGGTGCACGTTAAAAAACCTCAGGTGGTCGAAATTTCCAAAGCGCTTTACTACGGTGTCTCTCGTAAGCATATGGTGATTTTGGGACTTTAAACTCTTGATATCAATCAATCAACTTTCTCTTGTCCTAAGCAAGAGTGGAACGCTCCAGCTCAGCGTTTGTCGGCCACTCCGAATCCGCCGCTGAATGGCACCATGAAAGTGGATTTCGCTCTGATAGAAAAAAAAACGCTGCATCTGGAGTGATGCACAAGCAAGTGTCCACCACGCGATGTGATATGCTATGCTTGTGTGCGTAAACGCACGTTATCTTCGAAGCCTCTGACGTCGGTCACGATAAGCCAAGACCAATGGGAAGGATATGCAGTTCATTGTTTGATGCAGAAGCCATCCGGCCAAGGTGATTAATCATACTTATCGGAAGAATTGTTGAGGTTATCTGTCAACAGGAACATCCACGCTCATACCAACCAGATAAGAACGACTGCTGCGAAGTTTTCTTTTTTTCTCGGCCCGCCTTCTTTCAGTCATGGTGAAGACGTGTCATTCCTTCGCAATAAATTACAATTTAAAATAAAATATAGCCAACATGAAGATTGTGATATTACAAAAGTGTGCAGAGTGTAACTTTCCTGCCTTTATCAGTGCAATGTTTATAGAGGTCAAATGCCGGTTCCACTGAAACATTCTTTCCGTCCAAGAACTTTCACTCAACTTCAATGCGTCCAAGCCGCTTTCCAACACGTCACCAACATATAGCCTGGCACAATTATCATCGCAAAAAAATGAAATTTAAATTAACACGTAAAAATAATCAGTTTTGTAGTTTTCCTAATTCCACACAAGTTCTTCAGCCTACACGTTTATGACAGTATTTCCCTCTTATCTGGAAGACTTTTCGCAAAGAATTCGTGCTGCTTTCAGCAAAGGTCAAAACGGTTGTTATAAACGTGTTGTTATAAACTTGTCGGCTGAACAAATGCCATGATTCGTATGTCAATTACTGCCGAAGCGGCCTAACCGCCGTATTCTAGAACGTCCCTGCACTCTTCTTCACTTCACTTGACTTGTGAATTTCGATGCCCAGCGCGGTGGTCTAGTGGCTAAGGTACTCGGCTGTGGATTCGCAGGTCGCGGGATCGAATCCCGGTTGCGGCAGCTGCATCTTTATTGGAGGCAAAAATGCTGTAGGCCCGTGCGCTCAGATTTGCGTGCACGTTAAAGAACGTCAGGTGGACATGGTAAAAATTTGTGAAGCCCTCCATTACATAATTTGTTAGCTAAAAAATGCTTCGCATTTCAAAACATTGAAGCTCCTACATTTAGACATGACTAAAGCGCTTGCCCTACACAGTTCTGATGAGTATTGAATTCCGCTTAGATTTATTCATGAAGGTATTTAAAAGAAATTTTATTGACAGCAAAAGACTGATGACCATTAAAGAAGAAGCTATGAAACAATGTGTCACCAAAGTGAGGTCAACAGAATGATTGCCCAGATTATTCCAATTCAAAGGCTCAGCTATCCTAAAGGGACGATTATACAAACTTGTAGAAACACTATAAGGGAGATCAAACTGAAAGTCAACATAAAGTCGCGACCGACAACAACAGGCTGGCCGTTTTACCATATTGGTAAAATCCTTTACATAGAATAATCGCAGCCTACATGAGTGGTTTAGGTTATTTTTTCATCCCGAAAATTCTGAGAGGCTTGCGCAATGTAGCATATGAATGTGAATTGATCCAAAAGCCCATTTGCAATGTTAAACTCAGAAATATATTCGTCGAGTGTGCGAAAGGCGTTGTTTAAAAGATATTCTTATTTCGTGGGAGGTCCAACACCGGGCAGACGGGGCGATGCCTTGATCTAAGGTTAAGAGAAACTTAATACGCCTGTCAGAAGCTAAGAGCGGCTGGTAACTTAGGTGCACATGGCAAAAAATGTTCTTGTGAAGCATTTTTCCAGAAAACAGCAGTCGTGGCCCGCTCCCAAGAAAAAGCTGTTCAGAAAATTTAGATACACTCAGCATTATGCAAGACTGTGAGGTTGCTTGTGCTAGCGCAGCTTGCGCCGTTCTCGTTGCGTCTGAGGTGGATTTTGAGAAAAGAACGTGCTAACTTTGCTTAGATCCTGAATCTACGAGAGCGTCCTCTTTTTGGTTTTGCATCTTCATTTTCATTTTTTTCTCTCTCTGCTGTAATTGACACCCTGCATTGTCTTTGTGAGCATCCGCGCATCCTCGCTTGACATACCCCTCCTTCAAGGTTAGTTTTTCAGCCGAAAAACCAGTTGGTAGTTCGAGTTCGACGCCTTGTGTACTGTATTCTTAAATGCGCAGCATTTGATAGCGAACTGCGGCGAGTTCGACCGTATCTGTCTATATATCTGTCTATCCGCCTGTGACTTTTAGCTCTCCTGGCCATTTCGATAATGGGATCTATACCGAAATTGGTATGGCATAACATTACTAGATGACGAGCATAAATGCTTAGTCATAACATGAAAATCGTGGCACGTATGCCATTATTGTCATAATTTTCATGTCATCATCTTGCTGCCCTTCCGGTAGAGTGGTTCACATTACAAATTGCAAAACGAACATGGTATGACATGACTGAATGGTAAACATAAGTGACAGTCCCTAACGTGGAAATCATGACATGCATGTCATGTAAGTCGTGAGTCACTCATGACTACACACCACGCTCATGCTGCACTCACGGTCGTTTCGCTAGCTTCACATATACCAAATTTAGTATTACGTGACGTAAATGGATGACGGAGGTATATGACTGGTGCAAACATGACAATGATGACATGCTTGTCATGTAAGAACAGTAGTACATGCCATGTTCATGATGCGCTCACGGCCATTTTGCTAGCTTCGCATACACCAAATTTAGCATTATATGGAAAAAAGGGACGACAAAGGTAAGTGACACGTCCAAACATCATAAGCATGACAGGCGTGTCATGTAAAGCATGACTACATGCTACACTCATAGTGAGCTCGTGGCCATTCCACTAGCTTCACATATACTAAATTTGGTAATACGTGATGTGAATGAATGATGAAGTAAATGACACGTCCAAACACGATAATCATATGTGTGTCATGTAAAACATGTTTACACGCTACACTCATAGCGTAATCGTGGCTGTTTCACTAGCTTCACATATACCAAATTTGGTATCACGTGACGAGAATAGACGACGAAGGTCAATGACACGACCAAACATTATAATCATGCTATGCGTCTCATGTAAAACATGATCACATGCTATATGCTCAAAGGGCGTTCCCGGCTGTTTCCTAAATTTGGTCTTACGTGACGTGAATGGACGACGAACACAAATTCGAAGCGCACACTTGATTATCATGACATGTAAGTCATGTACACCAGAATTTGCGTCCACATCGCAACGTTGTGCTGATTTTACAGTGAAATAAAATTATGAAGATTCACAGTATATATAAACAAAAATTACTAAAACATACAAAAATATCCCGGCAGTGGCGGCTGCATTTCCGATGGAGGCGGAAATATTGTAGGCCCGTGTGCTGAGATTCGGGGCACGTTAAAAAACCCCAGGAGGTCGAAATTTCCGGAGCCCTCCACTACGGCGTCTCTCGTAATCATATGGGGGTCTTGGGACGTTTAACCCCACATATCAATCAGTGAATAACATGCAACAATGCTGTATTGTGAATAATGTATCTATTTGAAGCAATAGCAAGTCTTCAAGCAAACAAACTTTTCTATCCTTTCATATGTCCCTCTCCTTATCACGTTTCTTTCGCACGTACCTATTATGGAAAACAAAAACTTGATCATGTACTCGCGATCACCCAGAAGGAACAAAACTAAAATAAATGATGTTTTAAACAGTACCAACAAAAACTTGGATGATTTCTTTTTCTAAATGTATGCCTTTATATGAGTGTATGGAGCAACTCTTTGTTCTGTAGCAGTTTTTAGCAGTAGTTACTTGAGCAAGAGTTTCTAAAGTACATGTTTTTTATTATATACAGTTTTTTGGTTTTATTCTGTTTTGCGGTTTGCTTTTTTTTCGTTACAACGTTGTCGACAATGTTATTTTGATACTTATTTGTTACCTACTGTCACTGCTGCTGTGTGGAGAACCAGAGCCTAGTAAAGCTGCACAAGTGCAGCTTCTTCGCTAATCTTGTATTTTCCCATGAACATTGCACTCTATGGGGCTATGAGAAACGCGAAAACCAAAATCAGATTTAGATATCAACCTTTCTTATTCGTGCTTCGCATATCATCGATTCCTTCTGTGAGATCTGACATTTTTTTTCGTTCTGTGCTGTGTCTGTTAAACGAGCACACATATAAAGATCATTGATAAGGCAAAGTCAGGTCCTTAGTTCCAGATGACAGCTCTCGTTGGTGTGAGTTACCCTTCACTCTTTCCTATTTCCGCTAAATTTTTCTGGTCTCTCCCTTCCCCCAGTCCCAGTCTACCTTCTGCCATTTTAGCGAAACAGGTGCTTTTTCAGGCTGCTGCTTTAATCCCCTGCCATACGTCGGTTTATCACGGCGCCTCATTTAGCTCTCATTTTTTCAAGAGACGTCCTCCTCTCCTGCCTGCTCAAGTGATTTTTTTAACGTGACTACGCCAACATACGCCAATGAAGTAGACAACGCATGGTCCGCATGAACAGCCTCGCTGTAAAAGCGAAGAGCATTTGGTCTGCTGGCGAAAAAAAAAATCACAGCTTTGCCGCAAAGGCGAAGTAGTCGATGCGATATCAACAAATTGGAAAGTCACGAGCAGAATGACAAGCAGTTCTAAACGTGCCCCGCGTTTCTTACGCACAAATGACGCACGAAACGGGCTCCCAGGTACACATGAAGGCGAATCAGCGCCTCAGTTGTTACTTCGCTTTGTCTGAAAAGCGCACCCTTTTTTGCAAACGGAGGCTGCGCAACTATTGCAGTGACCTTTGTGCGCCCCGTAATTACTACAGAATTGTTCCATTGCAAGCCCAACGCCACACAAGACGTATGATCCTCCCCATCGGGAAATAAGGGTGCGTGAAAGATCGTCCACTCCCCTCCTCTCCGTGGCCTAAAAGACGCGTGAGAGATGAGAGCCGCCGCGCGCTCATTGCGACATCTTGCTGATAGTGCTGAAAACATGATAGTCCCCCCCCCCGAGATGCCCGCAAACAGTGTTATGTGGTAGATTGGTAGATATAAACAGCTTGTGGTTTGAATGGTGAAGGACATGCTCCTTGGTGGATCAGTGGTTAACGCCCCGCATTCACAACGCGGAGGTCCCACGTTCGATACCGTGCGCCGATTTTTTTCTGAATTTTTTATGTATATGGATACGTATACATATACGGTGCATGACATCGACGCTGACACCCACGCCCGCGCCAATATCCCGCAGAGAGTGTCCATATTGCTATCGCACTAAAAAAATATTGTTGTATTGTGACTGGCAAAAGTGCGCAGAATGTTCCTTGAACATTTCTCCTAGCAATAGGCTTCATCCTATTGACTTCGAATCTCGATCTAGTAACGTTATGATTGTGATAGCAATGAAATACAGTCTTGGCTGGTTTTTGCAGTCCCCGCCGCTGTCCTTCATATATATATATATATATATATATATATATATATATATATATATATATATATATATATATATATATATATATATATATATATAGGGAAAGTTATGAAGTTATTACAACCAATGTAATGTAAATAAGAAGAAAAGTGAGTGAACAAATAACTTGCCATGAGCAGGAATCGAACCTACTACCTTCCCCAATGCATTCCTTCGCTATATTGTCTGTTAGATCTCATTAATATTGTGTCAAAACACGGAAAAACAAGGCCATGGGTATACACTTCTTTCCCTGAAAAAAATTATATATATATATATATATATATGTGTGTGTGTATATATATATATATATATATATATATATATATATATTAACGAAGCTTTAGAACTCTGAAATGGGTTGAACTCTTGGGTACCTTATAGTGGGGCGACGACACTCGATGACGCCTTCTAACAAGGACGACGCTCGCGTTGGGAGTCGGTACTTGGCCATGACTATTGCTATAGCGTATGATGGCTGGTTACCGGCTAATAAACGCCTTTCCAAATTGGTGGAGCGTGCTGCCTTACCTTTTGGTGCCCCTGGTGTTTCAATCACGTATCTTGCCATCTACTATGCCCCACGATGCCTGTCAGCAAACACATCCTCCCATGTCACCCCCTTGTCCCAGTGTACTCAGGATCCGCGATCCACCCATCTTCACTGGCGCCGAAGGCACTGACGTGGAGGACTGGCTGACCATTTATGAGCGCGTGAGCGTCCCCAAAAAATGAGACGAGGATGGCAAGTTTACATACTTGGTGTTCTACCTTGCGGGCATAGCCAGTTTGTGGTAGCACAACCACGCATCTGATTTTGCAACCTGGTTCGAGTTTAAGACCGCTGTAATCAACGTTTTCGGCTGCCCTGCCATTCGTCAGCTGCAATCCAAGCAGCGCTTACGTGAACGCACTCAGCAGGCTGGTAAGTGATTCACCAGCTATATTGAAGATGTCTTTGACTTATGCAACAAATACAATAACACCATGTCCGAGTCAGACAAGATTCAAAACATCATGAAAGGCATTGACGATGATGCCTTCACGATGCTGCTCGCCAAAAACCCCGGCACACTGGCTAAGGTGATCACACTGTGCCAGAGTTATGAGTAGCTCCATCGGCAGTGTTCGATGACCCGTCGCTCCCCACCACAAGCTGCAAGACTTGCTGGCTTGGAGGCCAGTTGTGACCAAGTGTTGGTGATTGCAGACCTAAAGTCATTTATCCATGAGAAAATCGTGCGCCAGTTCTCTCTCCTGCCCTTTTCCTACCCACTGGCTGTTCAACAATCGGACACTACCTTTTTTCCTCCCATCCATCAAGCGATTGAGCAGGAAATAGCGGAGGTCGTTACCGCGTACCACCTCCAACAACCTCCGGCTCCTACGTCTCTGAGTTACGCCCAAGTGGTCGCCAGGCCTCCTCAAGTCGTGCCAGCACCCGCCCCTCTGACTTACGCCAAAGCTGTCGCTCGACCTCAGTCCTTTGCAGCGGGTATGCCCGCTACGTATGTTGACGCAACCCCTCAGCCTCAGCTTCAACACACCATGCAGCCTTTCCAGCCACCGTTCCATCTATCGGCTTTTGCGACGTGGGTGAAACCTACCCCGAAGAACCGATGGCGCACACCCGACAACCAGCCCATCTGCTTTGTCTGCGGTTACGCCGGTCACGTAGCACGTTATTGTCCTCACGTACAGCCGGCTCCCTATTCTTTGCCTGTTTCTGGCCAGCTCAGCCATTCCTATCACGATGAACCATCGTCTATGCCACCGCCGTCTCGCCCAGATTGATGTCCTTGAAGGTCGCCATCTCCACGATGTCGTTTCTGTCCCCCATGCGACCAAGTTAAGCTGTGAATGAGCGGGAAAACTAGTCATCGCAGTCCCAGATGCAAGGACTGCGACGCTACTGCAATGTGAAAGCCTTCAGAGCAGCCCCTCTAGTGTCATTGACATGCCTGTGGACGGTGTTCGTGCATCAGCTCTTATTGAAACTGGAGCTGCCGTATCAGTTATGGACGGAAAACTGCCGCTTACATCGAAAAGTGACGAGGCTACTTTCTGGGTTGTCCTTCCGTACTGCTAGTTCGCATCGTATTCATCCTACAGCAGGGTGCACAACTCGCGTTTTAATTCAGGACGTTCTGTGCGCCACCCAGTTCATCATTCTGGCATGCTCTCATGACGTCCTCCTGGGATGGGACTTTCTCTCCTGCCACGACGCCGTCATTCATTGTGCTTTCGCCAAAATCAAACTCTCAATCTTCTCGCATTTGACGCCAGTAGGCAGTCCCTTGGCAAGGATGAAATTTCTCATGAAAGACAAAACAACAGTGCCTCCAAACTCGACGACGGCTAGGTTGGTCTACTGCGCCGGTCGCTCAGACACAATTTCACTCGTTTTGCCATCCGACCGAGTTATAGCAGAAAAGGATTGCTATTACCTTTCGAAATGAGCGCGCAAAACACCTAGGGCAACGCCTCTATTTTGGTAACCAACCAATTCCTGTACACTGTTACCTTGCTTCTTGTGCGTCCAGAACGCACAAGTTCTGGACGTACCCGATGACTCGCATTGTCCTAGTTCACCTACCATCAATGCTGTTTCTACTTCTGATCCGTCATCTGCTAATGTGTTTGGCCCCTCCGCTGCTGACAACCTTATGGCGGTGCAGCGTTCCCAGCTTCTGAACCTGTCGCGAGAATATCGTTCTTCTTTCGATGTCGGGCAAAGTTCTCTTGGTCGCACGTCCGCTGTTACGCATGGCCTCGACACTGGTGCCCATCTACCTTTACGGCAACGTCTATATCGCGTGTCGCCTGCTGAACGTCAGGTAATTAGCGAGCAGGTTGAGGATATTGCCACGTTCCATTTCCCAAGTTTTTGTTATCGTCCCAAAACACCACACGATTCTCAGCGCAAATTGCGCCTGCAGTTTTCGAGAAAGTTCTGGGCTGTAGTAGATCATTTCGATAAGATCACGCCCACTGTGCGAACGGTACAGATTGTTCTGGAACCTACGCCAGCGCCAGCGATAACGCTAGAACATTTGACGGCAAGAGTATAAATGCCGACGCACTTCGCCGCTTGTCAGTTGTTGATCGAAGGCCGAAGCTCCGTTCGCCGCTATCAGTCCGAGACTGCTATCTGTGCAAGACTGCTGCTGTAATTGGACTTCCCGTTTACCGGGCACAGGTTCGCCCAAATAAACAATTAAATCCCAACACGAAGTTTCCTGTCTTCGGCCACGTCACGACCCCGTGACAATATGCTCCGACGCGGTGTTATTTAGCCCTCGGACAGTTCATGGGCGTTTCCTGTTGTCTTTCTTGCGAAGAAGGACGGTTCTGTGTGGCCTACAGACGGCTCAATAAGATCACTCGAAAAAATGTTTATCCACTGCCGTGCATCGATGATGCGATTGACAGCCTTCACGGAGCCGAATTTTTTTCTCTCCATCTGCGCTTTGGGTATTGGCAAGAACCAATGGCTAATGACGCTCGACTGAAGACCGCCTTCGTCACACTCGACGGCTTGTACGAGTTCAACGTCATGCCATTTGGTCTATGTATAGCACCCGCGATATTTGAGCGCATGATGGACACCGTTCGGCGCAACTTTAAATGGTACACGGGCTTGTGATACCTCTACAATGTCGTTGTCATCGCTCCGGATTTCTCCACACATCTTCAATGCCTGAAAGATGTTTTCGCACGTGTGTTCAATGCCAGCTTGCGACTAATTCTGAAAAAGTGCTGCTTTGCAGCATGTCAATTCACCATCCTAAGGCACGTCGTGTCCAAGGATGGCATTCTTCCTGATCCGGTCAAGCTTCGGGCCGTGGCCGAATTCGCCAAAACTAAGTCCGTCAAAGAAGTGCGTAGTTTCGTGGGCCTGTGCTCATATTTCCGACGCTTCGTACGAAACTTTGCAACAATCATATCACCGCTGACGAAGCTCCTTGGAAGTAACGGGCCCCTCAATTCGTGGTCATCCGTGTGCGACGACGCATTCGACATTCGTCGACGTTTCCTCCCATTCTACGCCACTACGACCCTACGGCCCCAACGGAGGTGCACAAGGACGCCAGCGGTTTAGGCCTCGGCGCTGTCCTGGCGCAGCGCAAACCCGGATTTCCTGAATAATTCGTAGTATATGCAAGCCATATGCTCACCAGAGCCGAGACAATCTACACCGTCACGGAGAAAGAGTGCCTGGCGATCCTCTGGGCCCTTACAAAGTTTTGACCTTATTGTATGGTCACCCAATTGATGTCATTACCGACCATCATGCACTAGGCTGGTTGTCATCATTGAAGAATTCCTCAGGCCGTCTCGCCCGTTGGGCTCTTCGCTTAGAAGACTCCGACATCCACGTGCTGTACCGCAACGAACGCCAGTATGCTGACGCTGATGCCTTCCCGCGCTCCCCTCTGCCCGAAGACGACGTGCCCTGCTCAGTAACCTCAATTGCTGTTTCTGCCATCGGTGTTAACATTCTAGCTAACAAACAGCGAAAGGATAATTGGATCGTCCCGCTCATTGGCTTGCTCTCCGATCCATCCGCAACACCATCCACGCGTGCCTTGCGTCGTCGAGCTCACCATTTCGCCATCCGTGACGACCTCCTACACCGACGCAATTACTACACCGATGGCCGGCAGTGATTACTCGTGGTACCCCGCAGTCTGCGGTCGGAGATATGTGAATCGTTACATTATGGTCCGCAATGCGCGCACTCTAAGGTATCCAAGACTTACCACCACATTCAACAACGCTACTTTTATTGCGGGATGTACCGCTATGTGCAGCAGCTCGTTCGCTCTTGCCTCGCTTGCCAACGCCTCAAATCGTCAGCACACATGTCGCATGCCGGTCTGCAAACGTTACCTTGCCCTGACCGTCCATTTGGGTGCATAGGTATCGATTTGTATGGACCACTTCCTCTGACATCAGCTTGTAACCGCTGGGTCATCGTTGCCGTAGACCATTTAACGCGATTCGCCGTAACCACCGCTCTCCCGGCGGCTACTTCGCGCTATGTTGCGTCCTTCCTGCTGCATCAATTCATACGGCGCCACGGAACACCCCAAGAGCTTCTCAGAGATCGAGGCCGTGTCTTCTTGTCGGAAGTCATCGAAGCCATTATGACGGAGTGCCATTCTGTCCATCGCAAAACTACTGCTTACCACCCGCAGACGAACGGCCTCACCGAACGCTTTAACCGCACCCTCAGCGACATGCTTTCGCTGTACGTCGCCGCCAACCACACGAATTGGCATAATATACTGCCCTTCGTCACCTACCCCTAGAAAACTGCCCCTCAAAGCACGACTGGCTTTTCACCTTTCTTCTTGCTGTACAGAAGGCACCCGTCGCACACCATGGACACGATACTCCCATACACGCCGCATCCATCTGAGTGTGCACCTATTTCTGATACAGCCAGGCTTGCTGAAGAGTGTCGTGAGCTTGCTAAGACTTATACGACGCATGAGCAGGAGCAGCAGAAGAGTATTCGTGATGCTCTATCACTTTTGAGCCAACGTTCCTTCTTGGTGCACTTGTATGGCTCTCGATGGTGCGCTTGTATGGCTCTGTAGGTTACCTCTCTTGCAAACTACTTCCCAAATACGAAGGCCCCTACCATGTCATCGAGCGTACATCTCCCGTCAACTATCTGATCGAACCCGTTGAACAATCTTCGGACATTCGCCACCGTGGGCGCGACATCGTCAACGTGGAGCGCCAGAAGGCTTATTATGAACCGCTCATAGGAACAAGCTGTTAGGTCGCCAGGCAGCTCCCCCTTCGACCCCCGAGTAATTGTAGTGAAGCCTCCGAACTCTGAAATGGGTCGGAACTCTTGAGTACCTTCCAGTAGAGCTACCCAACAAGGATGCCGCTCGCGCTGGGAGTACGTTCTCGGCCGTCGCCATAGAGTATGATCGCTGGTTGCCGGCTAAAAAACGTCCAACTATATATATATATATATATATATATATATATATATATATATATATATATATATATATGTGTGTGTGTGTGTGTGTGTGTGTGTGTGTGTGTGTGTGTGTGTGTGTGTGTGTGTGTATACGGGCGGGGAATGATTTTCGCTCCTCTTTCTGCCGAGCGAACATCGCCTTTCCGGCCGGGCTTGTCTGCGCGCGCGCTTATCCCGCCAGTGAACAGGGGGAGGGCGGCAGGGACTTACGCTTACCGCGCTATCGCGGCAACAATCAGCGCGCGCGTTGTGTCCCCACAACAGGTGGGAGCTTATATGGGCTGCACTGTGACCACGAAAAAATGGTGCAAAGAGTCTACCTGGAGCGGCCGTATTCTCCTACACCAGCGTTTTGTAGAGTTACGCGAGATCAGATCTAAATGGGTTGACTGCCAGTCTCACTTTGTAGATCAACGCCGTCACTACGCACAAGCCTTGTTGGGGTCATATACTGTGGCCACACCGCAGGAAACTTTGTTACTTAGCAAGCGCATGTTTACTACAATTAACATTGCTCTTAAAAACGCTAGCCTTACTTCATAAAACATCCGGATATGTTGCTATCATATTCATTGATTTACCCTTTTGCAAAACTGTGACTTATTTTTTAGACAACAATTCTGGACATTGATCCATTGTTTTTCTACAACTTCACACAAGTGAAAGTTTCACGTGTTTTTCTGTTTGTATGCTCTTGTTCCTTTCTCTCTTTGTGTAGAAGTAGTATCTCCTTCCATGTTGTAAATCCTCGTCCTGAGTAAGAGTCACATGTTATGGCCACAACAACAACATGGCATAACACGTAGTAGAGATAATGGCTTGAGTAATTGAACAGAGTGTGTGCCAAGATAAGAATAACATAGTCGATGACAGCTGAGATTTTTGAGGGACTATCAAGCAGATTACGAAGAGAGAAAGAAGGATAAGAGTTGAAGCCAGGAAGGTTAACCGGAATGGAAACATCTGTTTTGTACACCCTACACTAAGCGAAAAGGGAAGAGTAAGTACAGATGGAAAGAAAAATGAATATAGGCAGGCTGCGCATGCATGCACGCATACACACACACAGAAAAGAAAGGTGAGAAACGGAAGCGTTATTGTTTGTCTCATAGGTTCACTACGTTGTAAAAATCAATGTAGCTTTGGTGAGACTTCCAGTAAGACTACTGTTGTGGTCAGTCTACTAAAATTGTTGCCGAGGCGGGTGAACACCACTGCTTCGCTGCTCTGCGACAGCCTTTGCGCTCTGGAGCGACGACCACGGTAAAAAAATCATTCTGTGGTTTCCTCGCTGCTGCAGTGCTTGAACGCAATCCTGTCATCCATGCCTACACGGAAGACGAAGGAAATTGTAAAATCGACGTGAAGCTATACAGTCAGCAAAATACCGCTGTCTCGAGTTTAAAGAGTAAATATGGCGGCAAAGTCGAAGAGGCACGCCCAGTCAGTACAGACGTGCATGCTGCCAACTTAGCGTGTTCAGAAATGTAGGCACAGAATGGAGCAGGCTGGCGCAAAACAATGTTATGCTTGGAGAACTTGCCTCCTGCATGACATAGGAGGAGCTGCGGAAATAGGTGGTATAGCAAAAGTTAAACGGAAGAATAATGCTTCTACATGAACTTGCCTCCTGCATGACTTGGGAGGAGCTGCGGAAATAGGTGGTATAGCAAAAGTTAAACGGAAGAATGATGCTTCTACATAGAATGCGAAAACCAACTATTTTATTCAATGGCTCGTGCGTGTCGCCTCGCGCGTGCATTCACTTCGTTGTCGTTGCTGTGCCCGGCCCCAGCAGTACGCGACAGTGCCCTCCGCCTTATAGACGGAGTTGAAGTCTAAAGTATTCATTAGGCAGTCTTGGTCGTAAAGGCAAAGTGGCGAACGGGTGTTCAACTTCCTTCAGGTGACCGGTGCTGAGAGTGACGCGGAGGTCGGGATGCGCACTAGAGCATTCCGTCAGGTGTATTGAAATGAGTTCTTTCTTGTCCCAGGTTAGATGGGTTCCATCAAGGCTGGTTGGAATGTGGCGTTGAAACTTTGTCGGCGTGAGTCGTTGGGTGATCACATGAACGCTTCATTGTTGTGTGGATCGGAGTGAGCACAGGGCAGGGGGACGCAGCTTGTGCTTGTGTCGATCGAAGAACGGCCAAGAACAAGGTCGACTGTGAGGACGAAACACTGCTGTACTTGACCCACGTTTTTCTTGACCAGTAGGCTGGAGCACCGAGGTGGTGGTTGATGGCAGTGATTGGTGTTCCTCGATTCTGGAAAGCGGCACAGCTTCATTGAGGTTTTGTGTGAACACGGCTGCATCAAGTGATGTTGAAGCTACCTGAGCACACGTACGAAATGGCAGGCTTACGACCCCGTCGGAAGTAGTTGGCTCCTCAGGCGATACTTCTGGAAGGAGGTTACGGTTGAGTTGGGATGCCACCCCTGTAAAGGATGCGGACTGCGTGTCGTGAAGTTGCCTGCTTTATCTATAGATGTCCTTGCTTATGGACACACGTAATTGTCGTTAACCAATCCTGTGTGTATGCATTGCTGTGTTGTGTATTGGGAATAAACGGCCGTTAGCCGGTGCAGTCATTGTTGAACTTCCGCACGACTCGGTTCACTCCCTCTGTCGTGTTGGTGGGCCATTACCAGCGCTCTCCGTGTGCCACGTCCAGCCGTCGGGCCCCTTGTCGTCGTTCGGACGTCGCCCACCGACACAACACTTACCACAGACATTAGAGGCGTCCGACCAGTTTGCCGTTCGCACGCCTGGAAGAATCTGTACCGTCTACGAGGTTTTGTGCGGCTGGTGGCGCTGGAATGGGGGTCTGAGAACAAAACTGTTTGTTCACTTGACGGAAAGAAATTGTAGCTCCGACAAGTTCTCGAGTAGCCTCTGGCGTTGGCGCATCAGCTGACGATATCGGTGTTACTTCACCGAATCCCGCTTGTATAGACGTAAGCTGGCGTCGGTGATTACAGGTGTGGCAGAAGCAGTTCGCGAGAGGTGTCACTCATCCATGGCACGTGGCGTGCACAGTATCGCCTTAGGTGTGAGGTCCAAAACCATGCTGTTTAATGACTGCAGGGTCACCTGCGAACTGGTTGATGTCATAGCGCCAACACCTGGTCAGATTGGGCAACTTAATTTGGCTTGTTCAGGCAGTGAGGTTGTGGCGGCCTGAAGTTCGAAACTAAGGTTGACGGCGGTAAGGAGCAAGTGACATGGCACTACCGGTTTCGGTAGGACTCGTATAAAACCTCAAAGTTGGTCTTATGCCTGCAGCCCAGGAGAAGGCACAACGGATCGCCAAGCAGGAGGAAGCATGGCTACTGTGATGGCGCACCTGTCCTGCTGTGAGACGATGTTGCGCAGGTAGAAACCAGTCTCCATCTTGAGGATCCAGATGGCTTGGCTTCCACGCAGGCTCACTGGCGTTGTCTCAGCCAGCATCCCCCACCGTCATTGACCATTTGGCTTCTCCAATACTGAAGCCGAGATCTCGCATAATTTTTGCCTCTCAAGCCCTGTATCATCTGTCTCGATTCCATTTCCTTTCTGTGCACCATATTTTTGGTGTTGGTCTTGCGAGGTATCGGTTTCGCGAGCATTTTCGCCGTCCCTTCGCTGCTGGCTGTACACTTTTGGCTGCAAAGCGTCCTCATACCTGATTTTACAGTTTAGGCCTGCGACGTAATAAACAAAACTTCTGTCATAGTCGTTACTCGCGACAACATCAGCTGCTCTTTGAGGCAGGATGTGAGGGTTGCCGTTTTAATTTTCGTTGTCTTCATGGCGCTTGTTTATCATGTTGTTTTCTTGTTCCAACCACAATTGAATCTTATATGGTTCCCCAGGGCTCCGAAAATTTGGAGCACCTGGGGTTCTTTAATGTGCACCTAAATCTCAGAACACGGGCCTACAGCATTTCCACCTCCATCTAAAATGCAGCCGCAGCCACCAGGACTCGATCCCGCGACCTGCGAGTCAGCAGCCGAGTACCTTAGCCACTAGGCCACAGCGGTGGGGCATGAAAAATGCACTGAAAATCCCTTGAGAAATCATATTGTACATAAGAGTTTCTTACGGCACCGTCATGTGCGTACAGCTTTGTGAATTTTCGTGCACATTCTGATAAACTGAATTGTAAAGTTCATGGTAATTCTCCTGCAGTGCTCCTGCATATTATGAATAGAACAAGAATAATTGCGTGTAAAATGTATGAGCACCATAAAACTAAATATTTCACACATTGATGTGTATAGTTAATTATATGTTAGTGACACGTAATCGTCTATAGAAAACACACTGAGCGGCCGCTTTCAGCATGATCTCGTCATAATAGCTTCCCTGTAAAACTAGAATACGTGCAATGCAAATGAAATGTCTCACTTGCATGCGTGGAATACATGACATACTAGCACTTGAATGCGTGCAGTGGGGTTCTCGCCACATCCATTTTCAGCCAAAAATATAAGGACTCGTTAGCAAGCTTCTCTGTGTCGTAATCGAAAGAGACATATAATAAAGTTCTCACGTGCCATACCTGAGAAAGCGGTTGAGAGCTGTATGCCACCTCTTCAAGTTTTTCGCTGGGCAGAATAGGGGAATGCAACCTTGTGCTCTACTACCACTGTGCATGTGTTTTTTTTCTTTCTACAATACAGTTTGCCTGCATTATTTAACGCAAGCAAAACAAGTCGACGCATGATACAAAGCATCCAGGCCCAGGCACTCCAGGTTTTTTGAGGCCTGTCTCCGTATGCCTCAACAGTAGCGACTATTGCCTCTGCCTGAGACCAACCACCTCGTTATGACCGATATTGAAGTTGAAGTGCTCAAGACACACTTAAGGCATGTTGCCAGGACTCTCCCCCCTTCCCTCCCACTAGCATTTTTGCCGACTGACGGACCTGACAATTTATTTTGCCGAACAGTAACCGCATACGGTGATCGACTCTCAACTAACTGTTTTCACGCCTGCGGGAAGACTTTCGGTTCCTCCATGGTGTCTCAAACAGCCAGTCATCAGCCTGACAATACCAGGTGCCCACAAAAAACAAGATGTGTCAACACAAGTCCTAAAGCAGCTCACCTTACTTCTATTCTACGAGAATTACCAAGACTGTACCCACGTCTAAGCCGATGACTATGTCCTGCCGAACAGCTCAACGGCGGTAGTCTTGACCACAACGCGCCGCAATGATCAAATTCAGGACAGCTTACCAACAAAATCAACGGCAGCAGAGCTTGCAGTGCTTCGTGCCATGTTGCGTTTCATTACCGACCAAAGGGCGCAAAAGGTAGACGATCTTCTGCAACTGCAAGTTGCCACTGCAGCCTCTTCTGTCAAGTTTGCGCCTTGGTTCGTACGAACAGTTCGTTTTTGAGATGGCAGAAATACTGCACCACCTAACCGAGAAAGTGCAATATATTTATTTCAGTGGCTGTAGAGGCACGTTGGAATTATCGGTAATTAATGGGCTGATCAGACTGCCTTTTCAGTCCATTCAAAATACCTTAACCTATCGATAGCTACCTCAAGACCGACGCTGCTAGGAAGCTCCGTAAACTTGCTCGGCAGTGCTACGTGTCGCACTGAAATAAATAGCATTTTACGCATGCAATATTATGCTCCCTTGATCTTACGTTAAGCTTACGACTTCCAGCATGGTATCGACGAGGCGACGCTATATATTGTTCTGTGCAGGATATGGTTAGGGATTGCGTTTACCCGTGTGTATGCGTTCCGCGTAGGGATGATCAACCCCGCCGCCTCTGTACTCTGCAGAGATGAAGAGGCAATTCAAACCATCCTGCGCGACTGACGGGATTATAAAATACTAAGACAACTTTTTCCGAATGCACTCAAGAAGTTATATGACAAGTCTCTGTCAGAGGAAAGAATATTACGCCATTGTCCAGACTGTAAGTCGCAGAAGGCCGTGCAAGCGCTACTGGGCTTCCTGCAAACTAGTGGCTTGTCTGAACGACCCTGAGTGGAACGTTTTTGTGTGTGCAAGTGTGTGTCCTTGTTTTACTCTTATTTATTTTCTATTTCGCACTCCCTTTTTAATCTCACGATTCCCCACCACAGTGCAGGGTAGCATAGCAAATTACAACATTACTCGCTGCCTTCCTTTTTCTCTTGATAATCGGTGAAATCCGCGTACTCCAGTGCCGAGAAGATAATTGATTGCAACATATATGGCTATAGAGTCAACCTCTTGCTGTTTTTCTTGAACAGCTTATACGCGGTTGATAAATTATTGGGCCGATTTATCATGTCCTGCTCCTAAAATACTACGTGCTCATCGGCGCATGCTGTGGCAAAAGTCATATACATGCTGCTTCCGTTGCTCATTACAGGCATGTGGAGATTGCAAGTGAAACAAGTAACGCGCGAATGCGTTAAGTAACTCCTTTCCGCTGTTCTCCAGCGATAGGAGAGCATGCAGAGCTGTGCACATTACATTCGATAACGCATCGGACACAAGTGTGCAAGCGAGAAGTGCGCACCTTTCTCGCTTATTTATCACAGCGATGACGTGCTGCTTTGTAACCTTGTAGGTGGAAAAACTGTCGCAGCCTGTGCACTGCTGCCAACACTTGCACTCGACAAACTGAACAGCAGACAATCTTTGTCAGAGAAAAACGCGATAGGAGTGTTCAGGCAACTTATCAGCGCACAAACAAACTCGCTTATTTTTTTTCAAGTGATGCTCCATATATATCTAGAAATATCGTCAAAAATATCAATAGTGAGAGCCCTTCCTACATAAAGGAAATCCCACGCAGAATGTCATCTGGGAGTGATCCAAATCATGCATGCACGAGCGCTGCCTTTGATATATTCCAGAGAAGCACCACGCAAGAGTCTTCAGATGGAGAAGTGCACTTGTAATATCTAAATGTTGACAGATACCAGCATGACGTGACAAAGAGGCGATGAATAGCGCGTCTTCTGTTTCCTGTGACGTTCCACGTTACGCGCTTGCGTTTTCCGGGCGTGTTCTGCATTGCGTTTGTCACTGGAAGTTTGGGTTATGAGTGTTGTAGCTTGGGCAATTTGGTGCAACATCTGCAAAATTGAGCAGCATGAAAGACGAAGAGACAAGAAAATACGCACAGGACCAGCGCTGACTTAATGAATTGGCATTTGTCCTGTGGGTGCGCTTTCGTGTGGTTTGACTTTGCAGATCCCTTAGCGTCGCCGTTCGACGGCATAAGCACGGGTACGTTTTTTTTTTTCTGGCGTTCGGCAGAATCTGAAATGGCCTAACTGAAAGTGCCTCCCGCGACCAATGAAATGATTTCCGCAGACGTGTTTTTATGGCTTCAATTTCTCGCATTGTTCGGATTTTCCTGATGTTTGCAATATCTCAAGTGAGCTTTATTTAACAGCCCAAAGAGGGCTTTTATTTCACCTTCTCCAAGGCTCTCACCAAACCCCTCACACAATTTGTTCGTCTTTTACTATTTTTTTAACCACTGGTAGAAAAAATCCATGTGGGTCAGCGGAGTTATGGGTCTGAGGGCGTGTCTGCTTCGACCAGTCGGTAAAACATTCTTCTTCTGAGTTTATGTTTGTAGGTTCGAAACTCAGCGACGCTAATGTTCTTCCGTTCGTACTTACTTTGTTTTCAATATTCATTCCTTTATAGCAACTCCTATTACGTGATGCACTGAAGGGCGAATAGCTTTCATCGTTGGGTTGTCATAGAAATGCTTAGGTATTTAGAACTTCATCAACATCTTAACGTCAAGTTCGGGGTTCACAATTATAAGTGCAAGAAATAATTACTCAAAAATAGAATTATGGATGTGCGTGAACTAACTGTAGATACAAAGTTCTGGGAGCTCTAGTCGCCTCCAGCCATGATTGGCCCGCTAAAGTTGCTATTCTGGAGGGCTAAAAATAATGATATACTCTATATGATGTGTTCGGGTGTCAAACCTGACGAGTCAACGACTCGTGGTGAACACGCGACAAGTGCATCACTTAAAGTGGAATTAATGATGCATCCGTGCATAGGAATATCAGCAAATAGTCTGAGTGTTCTTCTGTGACATGTTACAAAACACCTGCAGGCTATGAAACTAAATCGAAGTTGAATAGATCCTAAATTTGTCATGTTGTGCGTGAAGAAGGGCAAACGTTCTATACGTTTTTAGATGTTTTTTTCTTTAGCAAATTTTAAATCTGTTTCACTGTTTTCATTTGTTACTTTTTGCATATCGACTGTTTGTTCATTCAACATGGCTGACCACAGGCAGGTGGAGAGCACGGTGCGTCTAAACACAACTGAAGGAGGTTCCAGGTGGCTTGCGACTCTGGAACCTTCTTCCATATATTCTACTTTGCTATAACAACCTCATGTTTAATAATCTTTGACATTGATTCCATTTTTTTCTGAAACACGTGAGCCGCATGCGTTTTGTGTTCTGTAAGTGTTTTAGATCATTTTAAGTCAGAGGTGAATACATTATCGGTTATTACATAGTCGGTCATTATCATGTGATCAGGCTCCGCGTTTAGCTGCCGCACGCTATCATGGCGTTGCCGTCAAACGAGAAAATGAAGACAAAGCCCTTCAATGAATTACACAGTGGTTAGCCAGCGCATATTATCTTACATTCTGCTCGGTAAGTGGTGGAGTAGAGAGGAAGAGATATTCTAGGTGAATATTACATTACCTCGCTGCTCGCCTTTCGTGCGCAAATCTCCCCCGGTGGTGCAATTGTTTCAATGAACGTATGTAGGAGCTAGCGAACTGGTCTAGATACCACGAATAATTAAAAAAACTTGATAAATTGACCAAAGATTACCACCTGCTGCCACTTATTTTTATTTGGACACAAATAGTATCATATAACCTGGAATTTCACCTCCCAAAATTGTTATGAGATATTTGAAGGCTCCGGAACTTTTGACAAAGTGATCCTCTTTAACGTGCACTCACATCGCACAGTAGACAAGCCTCTACTACTAATTTGCCTCAACCGAAATGCGACCTCCACGACCACGATCGAACCCGTGACCTGGTCAGCAGCCAAGTGCCATAACTGATACGCCACCGCGGCGGACATTTCTTTTATGCGGAGGATGCTTAAGCTTCGCTTTCAAGAGTCGCACGCGATCGCGTAATCCGCCCTCGCGCAAACCACCTTCAACCATCCTGGAAGGACATGAACGCTTGTTCACGTAACACCGGCCATTGTCAACTGTCCTAAAAATTTACTGTGCGCACAGTTACGAAGGGCCCACTGTGCCACAATGCCACCTTTTGCAAACTGGCGAAGTACCCACTACGCATCTTAAAGGGGCAACGCATACCAGTGAACTTCGTAATGGGCTCCTTTAGTATCCCAGTCTTTATGCAGTTCACATGTTTTTACGCCTAGTGCGATTCTACAATTCTCCCACGCAATATTCTACGCGTTAAGAAGACCACTCCCATTGCACGACATTCTAAGTATTTTTTTTTACTTAGCACTGGTGGGGCTTCGTGAGCACCTGCATGCTTAACCACGCAGAAGGCTGGGGTTCAATTCACACTCGGACTGCATGGAACTTTACGCTTGAAATACTAGTATATTTGTCAAAAAATAAAAAGTTTGCGAGCATTGATTGGACTGTGCAAAACATCGTTGGCGCAAACTTAAAAGACAAAAGAAGAGGCTCTTAAAACTTAAACGACGAAACTTAAAACTTAAACTTAAAAACGAAAGAAACCTAAAAGACGAAAGAAGGACCATGTAGGAATGTGAAAAAAATTGCCTGCTGCTACTGTGACGTAAAACTGAGAACATTGATAATCAATGCAATTTCTGAGCGTGGCCTCCAGAGAATATTCATTGCCCTTCACGTCCCTAAGGTATCTGAGGTACTTGTGTAGCATTTTAGTCCTATACACTAACAATCAAACGCACATGTCATTGAAATGTTGTAAAACGATCACTAGTAAGAAAATCTGACGATTCTTATTCCAGAAGATTCACCAATATTCTTTTATTGCAAATGTTGTTCACTACGACCAGTATAGTCAACGTAAAGTATTACTTCAAGTGAGCGGAGGAATATTTTGTTCATTCAAATGCAAAAATGTATTCATGCCTGGATATTGTCGAATAAAAAAAAGCGCAAACAAAACAAATATCATGGGAAGTGCCTGAGGAACGACTTGGGAAAATTATTTATTGCGGCAGATACTTGTGCTTCACGCAAACTTTTTTTGAGCCAGCTAACCAAGGTTCCATAAAAATTTGAAGGACCTAAGGAATTGTAAAGCATTGTACGGGTGACTGGTCAGCAACATTAATTGCAGGCACCCTATGACAATCTTATTGATATATGGGGTTTAACATCCCAAAACCACCATATGATTATGAGAGACGCCGTAGTGGAAGGCTCCGGGAATTTCGACCACCTGGAGTTCTTTAACGTGTGCTCAAATCTGAGCACACGGACCTACAACATTTCCGCCTCAATCGGGAATGCAGCCACCGCCGCCAGGGATTCGATCCCGCGACCTGCGGGTCAGTTGCTGAGCACCTTAGCCACTAGACCACCACGGTGGGCCAAACCCGTGGCAATCTTCAACAGCACAGCCTAAAGCAACAGACAATTGAGGCAGTTGACATTGGGATTACGCGCAGAAAAAATGACGTTTGTGAACACGGGTGCAAGACAAGGAAAGATGTAACAAAAATGGCGTTGAGTGTTTTAATGAAGCGTTGAGTACACAATCTCCATGAGTACTTCAAGGAAGTCATACCTGGCTTGATCATTAATCAGCATCCAGCGACCACCAATATTCTTAGGCTTCCGAAGAATGCGTTCCACAATCACAAAATAAGCAATGAAAATCGCCCTCAATGTTACGGTCGTCATGGTTTTTTCGCTCCAGTGCAATAACACTAAAGCTGGCGGCATGAGTTAGAGCACAACATATGCCAGTAGCACTGCAAAAATTTGTCATACTAAATCTAGATACCACGCAACCACTGTGGTGGACAGTGGTTACGATGCTCGGCTCTTGCGCAGTACGTCATGGGTCCGATCACGGCAGTCGCAGTCGCCCTATCAATAGAGTATAAAATGCTTGATTGTCGTGTACTTGAATTTTAGGGGCATGTGTTTTCAAACTCCACGTGTTTAAAATTTTGCGAGCCCTTCACTACGACATTTCTATATTCATATAGTAGTTTTGGTGCGTAAAACCTCATAAGTGATTATTATCAATATTATGTCAAGCTACTTTCTTAAGTCCTGTCATTTGTGCAGGTAACCTACTAAATTACACGCACTACTTTGTGCACATTCTTATATTCCAGAAACTGAGCGACAAACTCCACCTGCCATTCTGCCCATGAATTAGGCTATTCCCATTCTCGCCGTTCACTTCACCATAAAATCTACTTTTACGAGCAGGATAAAAAAGCTGTATTCGTAAAATTTAAATGGTAAAACTGGTATTAGTTATGTTTCTCATTCTAAAAGTTAAGGCGTGCACACACGGACAACAGAAGAAAGGCGAGATGCCAGAAAAATAAAGTTGTGTTGCACCAATAAAAACTTCTAAGCAGGCAATACATATAAATGTTATTGGTGACTTTTCGCAGAGCGGGCCTGCGGAGGCTGTGCGGACTGCAAAGCACAGTGAAGCCCAGCAGTATGCCGACAATCGGTGCTGACCGAGGCTTTATGGCCACCGCCAACGGGCTGCTGAGGATAGCTGAAATTGTAAGTATCTTCAAAAGAAGTGCATTTGTCCCCTAAGGTTGACAAAGGAGAAATACGCAGTAGTGGAAGCTGTGATTTCCGCCATCACCAGGTAGTATGCGTAAGTGCACCGAGCATATGAAGGCGTCAAACATCAGGTGGAATAAAGGAAAGTTAACCTTATCGTAAAAATAAACGTAGCCAAGACAACCATGACCTTAATATCATAACTAGCAGTAACCCAGATAGCATCCCACAAGTAACGATAGAAGAAGTCAGAAAACTTTTGGAGGAATAGAAAAGAGGCAAAGCTGCTGGTGAGGATCGGGTAACATGAAATCTGGTGAAAGACGAAGGACAGATTGTGTTAGAAAAACTAACCGCCCTGTTTACGAAGTGTCTCCTGACAGGAAGAATACCAGAATGTCGGAATAATGCTAACATCATCTAATTACATAACAAAGAAGATGACAAGGAATGAAGAATTGCAAGCCGATCAGCTTGCTCTTCATCGTATACAAGCGATTTGCAAAGGTAATCACTAACAGAACTAAGAAAACACTATAATCCAATCAACCAAAGGAACAAGCACGATTTCGAACAGGCTACACAACAATCGACCCCGTTATTACTATCAATGAGGTATTAGATAAATGTTCAGAATACAGTCAGCCACTATACATATTACGAGAAGGCGCTTGATTCAGTAGAAATATTAGCAGTCATACAGATACTGTGGAATCAGGGTCTCGACGAAGCATATATAAAGCTCCTGAAAGAAATATACACGGGATGAACTGCCCTCACAATGCTCTATAAAGAAAATGACAGAATGCCAATCAAGAAGGGTGTAAGGCAGGGGGACACAATCTCCTCAATGTTATTTACCGCGTGCTAACAGGAGCTTTTCAGAAGCCTAGAATGGGAACAGTTAGGAATAAGAGTTAATGGAGAGTACCTTAATAACCTCCGCTTCGCCGATGACATTGCATTGCTGAGTAACTCAGGGGACGAATTGCAACTCATGATTACGGAGTTAAACAAGAGAGCAGAAAGGTGGGTCTTAAAATGAATCTGCAGAAAACGAAAGTAATGTACAACAACCTCGGAAAAGAGCAGCGCTTCGAGATAGGTAACAGTGTACTTAAATTGTAAAAGACTATGTCTACTTAGGACAGGTAATAACCGCGGAGTCGAACCACAACATTGAAGTAGCTGAAAGAAAAAAAAAATGGGGTGGAGCCCATTTGGCACGCACCCTCAAATCATTACTGATAGATTGGCACTATCTCTCAAGAGGAAGGTATATAACAGCTGCATCTTGCCGGTACTTAGCTACGGAGCAGAAACCTGGAGACTTACAAAGAGGGTTCAGTTTAAAATATGGACGACGCAGCGAGGGATGGAAAGGAAAATTATATGTATAACCTTAAGAGACAAGAAGAGAGCAGAGTGGATCAGGGCATAAACTGGGGTTAAATATGTCATAGTTGAAATCAAGAGGAGGAACGGGAGGGAAATTAAAGACAGGGATGTTAACCAGTCTGGAGCGACCGGTTGCTACCCTACATTGGGGATAGGGATGAGGGAGTTTGAAAGATGGAAAAAAGGAGAGAGAGAGGAGATCACGCACATGCGTTGGGTTCACCAATGCTGATGACTTGGAACAAATTGACGCATAGTAACTGACGAAAGTCCGAAAAGAGGCGGTTTTAGTCCACTGAAGTTGCACTGAATGATGGATGCTTCCTTGACTTCTTAGAAATGATGGCAATCGTTAGCCGTATTTCTACTCGAGATATTCAAGTTCTGGGCTTAAGGCGTCCAGTACTTTGAGAGCGCTTCGAGCAGACGTTGTCCTCATGTCCGAAAAGTTCTCCCGGATGGTATCCATGAGAGAACGAAGCATATTTATGATTTTGCCATCTTTCATATGTGTGTCATCAATGGTTGGTGAAGACTTCTGCGTGGGCTTGGTCGTCTGACATTCTATGGGTAGCGGATGACTTGGAAGAATAGGCCATTGCTATGTAGAGATAGTCCTCTCCGCAGTCTTCTTTAAATTAGTCGGTCCTGTTGCAGCTTGACTTAATGGTGCAGCAGTAAAGGTGTTGCTGTCATTTCGAGCTTCCGCAGTCGAGGCCGAACGACGGCGTTAACGCCACTGCCGATGCTGGACTGTTTCGGCAGCATCTCTGTGGGTCAAATTGTCTGTGACTATTTGCTTAAGCACCACGTGCTCATTCTTATTTCGAGGGCAGTCTTTCAATGAGGCAGTGTTTGAGTTATTTCAGTTACCGCATTCAAGAAATGTGGATTGACACGCACCTTCCAAATGGGTTTCTGCACACCGGGAGTACCGTAGGAAGTTCGGGCACATGCCCTTGATGTGACCTAGTTTAAAGCACTGATGACACTGAAGTGGCTTTTTCACAAAAGACTGAACAGGATGTCGAAAATGTGTGGCTTTGACACTGGATGGTCAAAGGCGGCGTACTTTCTAAGGTGGTGTACCTGAGTGATAACAGTACCCTCATTTGTCGGTTTGATGAGGGTAGGCAAGTCAGCGTCGAGAATCTAAATGTCTAGGTCCTATATGACACCAGTTATGGATGTGTTGTCAATCGGTGTAAAGGGGCGCACTTTGATGCCACCTACCTCCCTCTCTTCTTTGAGTGGTCCAAGCGCGTTCACGTAAAATACGTCTATGTCAAGTATATTTTTTCGTGCATTTACTCTGATTTTCTAAATTTCATTAGGTACCACATGTTCCATAAAAGCGGAGAGTGCTTGCCTGTTCAGCAGTCGCAGGTTTCCTGAGATCTCTCTGGCACGAATATGATGACGTGTGGCCAGCGTTCATGCCTTGACTTCATAGTCGCTGTACTCACACAGGTGGGCGAGGCTGTGCTGACGATCTTCCTCTTCGCCCTCTTGCTCCGGGCAAGAATGAAATCTCATTGGATGAGTCGTCTTCCGGGGCGGCTGAGTACACTTCTGTGTCCTCGCTGTCACTGAGTGAAGATCCTCTATTCCTCGCGGTGGTCGGCCGAGATTACTGCTGGCCAGTCGGTACTTTAGAAGGCCCCGCGTCTTTGGCCACAAGACGCGGAGCCGAGAAACCAGAAAAAAACTGAAAGTTTCACCGAAAAAATTCGATAGCACAAAAAGAAGCGCCTGGATACTCGAAAACTTCGTCATCGTTCTCTTGAAATCAAGAAGAGGAAATTAACATAGACCGAGCATGTAGCGCGTAGACAGGATAACCGCTGGTTATTAAGGGTAACTTACTGGATTCCCAGAGAAGGCAAGTGGGTTAGGGAGAGAGAGAAATTTAGGTGGGCAGACGAGATTAAGAAGTTTGCGGGTATAAAATGGCAGAAACAAGCACAAGACCGAGTTGGCTGGCGGAACATGGGAGATGCCTCTGTCCTACAGTGGACGTAGTCAGGCTGATCATGAAGATAATGATCATGACGAATGAACCCTTGCGGTTTGTTATTCCACATGCGTGAACCAAGGGCAAGGCGAGAGAAAGAGAAGGAAGACCAAACAAAGCAAACGAAATCATTCATATCACAATATAGTGACTCACAGATTTCTCGGAAAGATTACAAGTACCTACATCCACTGAATCTCTTGTATGACCCAGATCAAACAGCGTCTCACTGAATTTCACAGCTGTTGAAGTTTACAGGCAGAACGACGAAAGAGCAAGTCTTTCCACCTGTAAAGTCAACGGAAATCATCGCTGGTTGATGCTGGGTAGTACTTACAAGGCTCTAGGTTGCTCAAACACAGTCTGTGTTTTAGTCATCGTTTGTGAAGGTGTGCATCAGCAATGGCAGCAAATACAGCAGCTATTTATAATCGTGTAGAAGCCCACTTTACTGCAGAAATGCAGATTGGGCGTTAAGCATCCTGTATGATCGAACCGATCCCCAGATTTTGCCTCTTCATCCAAATTCTTGTTAATAATTACGACCATCTGTGCACAATTTTAGGTGTTCATCTAAATGAAACAGAAAACACAAAATGACGACCTTGATTCTTTATATACATGGCGTTACACCGGGTTGTCAACGCGTAGCTCCTCTACCTTTTTTTCTTTTTTCAGCTGTGTCATTAAAACCCCCCGCAATTTTTTCCACAAGTAGTGTGAAGATCTGTAGTATCTCAGTCATCCCTCCCGTACACAATATAGCCCGAAATCATTATGGAAAAGTCTAGCGTGGCCCCGCCGTGGTGGTCTAGTGGCTAAGGTACTCGGCTGCTGACCCACAGGTCGCGGGATTAAATCCAGGCTGCGGCGGCTGCATTTCCGATGGAGGCGGAAATATTGTAGGCCCGTGTACGCAGATTTGGGTGCACGTTGAAGAACCCTAGGTAGTCGAAATTTCCGGAGCCCTCTACTACGGCGTCTCGCATAATTATATGGTGGTTTTGGGACGTTAAACACCCCATATCAATCAAAAGTCTAGCGTTGCATAACTAACATTTGATTCTTTCGGAACATCGTTTACCTGGCTCCGCCATGAAGGAGATGGTTTCCAGGTCACGTAGCACTGCAGCTAAATCTTTTTCAAAAATCGTTTATGCCGTTTTCTACTACACGTGAAGGAAGCGAGTGAAAGTCTGCGTGTAGAATTTGGCGCTGTTAAATGTGCTCTCAGCGAACAGCACCCGCAACACACACGTGTAGAAACAAACGGCGGAATGGGTTTTCGTAGGCAGTCACTGCGTGAAAGTTGAAGTTTAATATTAAAGTTTTCCTCGTCTCCAACCAACAAAGCATTGCGCACGACTTTCCGGAAATGGTACTTTTTTTGCAAGCACAAGGACTTCTTACAAAGTTGAAATGAAATTAGTCTCACGTGAAGTGCATTGTAACAATTTCCATAGAAAAACACTTAAAAGTAAATAAGCTAGCAGGAGCTGCTTGCGTGCTGGTCTCGGCAAATCGTACTGCCACAAGGTAACCAGCCATGAGTTTGTGACCGGCCAGATGGACCACCTGAATAAGACAAGCTACCAGCAAATAACTGTCGCGGTAGGCGTAGAAAGTCTCATCAAGGATGTAAAGACGCCATAAACCGGCTGGAGAAGTGGACTCTGGTTTTGTTCTACACGTGGCAACAACTCGCACTGTCTAAAAAGGTAGATGTACAATGTGTCATGTGCGCACCAGATAGGCTAGCACGCAAATAGTACGCTGCCGTAAACATGCATAACAATACCGCTTGCCCGAAGACGCACGCATTGTATGCTTCGTCGCGTGTGTAGATGGAAGGGTTAATAGGATTTGACTTTCATGTAGTAAAAGCTACGTTGGTTGAACTGGAAGGGGCGAAAACTAAGCTTTGGACGTATCAAAGCAACACGGAGACGATTACATGTCCCGGACATTTTGCAGATTATTGTCGTATGTGCAAGTGCCACTCACTTTTATACGCTACATGTGTTTCAAGACGTTTTTTTTATATTAAGAAATATACTATTGTATGAAGCCATCTGAACGACGAGAATGGCCGATGTCGATGCACGTTAAATAACACCAGATGATCGAAATTGCCGGAGCCCTAAACTACGGCGTCTCTCATAACCATATCGTCATGTTTGGACGTAAAGCCCCAGATATTAGTATTGTAGTTACGACGAGGCACGCAAATAATTGTGTAAGCGGGCATGAACAGTGTGCCCAGTCTGCTTGACATAAAAGTAGGTGGGCAGCTGTACATCGGACTTTCGATAATACGCGTACGCATTGATACAGTCCTTTGGTTTTCTCAAATTGATTTCCTTGCTACTATTTACACTTTGCGTACCTTTGAACCATTAGTCGTAAATACAGTGTCTTTCTATCAAGCTTGATTCCTTTCTCTAGGTGTTTTTTTTTTCTGAAAGAATTCATGTATCTTACACTCGAAAGTCATAAGCCACTCTTGTTGTTGTTGTGTTTTTTTTTCTTTCAGAGATCGAGAAAGATTCCGTGTGATGAACACTGAATGAATCCAACTACACCTGTTGTTTTTAATGTGCTGTGTAGGCTTTTCAAGTAACTGTGACCTCGGGCGAACTTTTAGAATATGCGTAACTGAAATTCACTGGTCACCTAACTCCATTCGCTAAAAAAATTTGTTGCGCAGATTACTGTATTGGCACGATGCACCTAAGAATTTCTCTCTCCCTCTCTCTTTTGATCTTTTTTTCTCTCTCTGTCTGTTCTGAAGCTACGTCAAAAAATGTAAATGCCACAAGAAATCCCAAAATGCAGAATGACAGATAATTTTGTAAGAACAATATGAATGAAGTAGAAACAATAGAAATGAACTGGTGTCCTTAATCAGATTGTTTTAAGTATTGCCTCTTCAGTTCGAAGCTGACGATTCTTTTCCCACCCTTGCAGACTCTGGGCCTGTGCGGGCTCATCTGCATCGAGTCAATCAGCGGGGAGTGTTACTACGCCTATATACACCGCTACGAGTTCAGCCTGTTCGTGGTCATCACATCGTTCCTGTTCGCTTTCTTGGTCATCATGGTGTTCGTGCTGCGTGCCCAGGAGGCCCTTGCCAGATGCTTCAACGTACCGCTCTCCGTAAGACCACTGCGTTACAGCTCCGTCTCATGTCGCAAAGAAACAAGTAGCCACGTGTATGCTGACACAGTCGTGAATTTTCCCGAGCACTCGAGCACTCGCACGAAGCGGCACCAACGTCGTCGCCTCCAGCTTTTATTCTATGCGCAAGCACAACAAAAAACGCGAGAGGATGTCCTGGAATATTTATAGGAGGTTACGCAAAACCTTCATCGTGTTGCTTTCCTTACTATTTACATGTGCCCTTAAAGCCGCCCGAACTCTTTCTTTCAGGGGGCTGATGATGAATGCTACCTTGCATGCTTCACTTACGTTCAAAATACAGCAGCATGAATTTTTCTAAGAATAAAGTAATGCAACTTGAAATAACCTAATTAAGGAAAGTTCATCTTGGAGGCCCTTTTTTAGTGTTGATTCTTAACGACTATGACACTCCTTTGCTTGAGTGTGCGTACACCTTTTTTATTTCTTTATAATTCTAACCCTTTCTCCTCTTTTTACCCTTCCTTGCCTTACTGTACCTACATATGCCTTCCCCAGTGCAAGGGTATCAAACCAGAGAATTTCCTTCTGGTTACCCTTCATGCCTCTCTCTCTCTCTCTCCCTCTCTCTCTCTCTTGGTTTTATTAGACATACTTATGCGGTAATTCATCTGGAATTTGAAAAACTTTTGTGAAAAATGGCAGCACTCGCAAGAAAACTCTGCACTTTTTCAAGCTTACGCCCCAATAAAGTACTAGCTCCTTCTGCACAGTTTATTTAGGAATCTTTTATGTACCCTTTTCTTACGCGACACACAGAATAACTTGATATAACGAGCGTGTCTTTCGATCCCTAATTATTCTTGGCAAGCGGAATTTACTGAAGCAAATTTGATTGATTGATTGATTGATTGATTGATATCTGGGGTTTAACGTCCCAAAACCACCATATGATTATGAGAGACGCCGTAGTGGAGGGCTCCGAAAATTTAGACCACCTGGGGTTCTTTAACGTGCACCCAAATCTGAGCGCACGGGGCTACAACATTTCCGCCTCCATCAGAAATGCAGCCGCCGCAGGGAAGCAAATTTGCGCAAAAGTTACAAGAATGATTGTTTTTGGACAAATAAGCCTTAAATATTGTGTCTTTCTTTAGAACAGGCAGAACATGGACGTCCGTTCGTCCATCTGTCTTTAAAACATGCAGAACTTTATGTATTATTTTGGTTTGTTCTTAAGCATGACTCAAATAGGTTCTAAGCTCAATACTGTCAAACCCAACTGCATCAAACTCGAATAAATCAAATTATCCTTTATTTTGAGCTATTTTCCAACACTACAAAGCTTTAAATGGACACTAAAGAAAAACAATGACTTGGTTCAAATTGACAAACTACACTCTCAGAAATCTAATGCCACATGTTTCACTTTTTTGGTTCATTATGAGTGAAAAATTTTAAGGCTGAAGTTTGTCTTTAAAATTTCGTGCTGAAAATCCCGCGCGTGACGTAAACATTTTCGAAATGTACTTTTTCGCAATTTCGCGAGATTAGATGCCTGAAACTTTTTGAAAGTTCGTATGCAAGGTCAATGGCTACCACATATGACAGTTTACTTCATTTTTATCGATTACCAGCTACGTAAGACCCATCAGAAGCTTTCAAAACTTATGAAGTCGTGGTGTTTGGTGCCGGAATTTCAAGGTGGCGTCTCTACCCGCATTTTTTTTTGCGTGTTTTGTCGCTTACCAAGCGTTGCGTCAGTGTAAGAGTGGTGTTTTCCGGATTGTGAAATTCTACTTTACTGATCGGCGAAAATTGTTTCGCGCTTTAGTATCCCTTTAGCTTCAATATGTAGGAAAATCTAGGGCTACATCAAACAAAGAAATAGCGGATTCGCATATCGAATATAGGATAGCATGATACATCGCAATAAGTTGGCTTCGTATCACATGCCAGTTTTTCCTCGTTTAGTAGGACTTTCCCGCACGCATTTGAGAGAGCCAGCGGTTTGGTTTGGAGGACGCCGCATGAATCGAGTAGACACTACTGCTTGCCGCCACACGCTTCTCTCCCCGATTCCTCCTATTATTCCTCAAAATTTATCGCATGATTCCTTTTCATCACACTTGTCTGTTCATCATGCGCTGTCAGCGTTTGCTTCTCCGCGTTTCTGCGTTTCCTGTGTTAACACGATGGCGCCCCGTGAAACGAAAGAACCTGCCATTTCCCGCAAAGCTAACGATAATTATCACAGAACGTGGAAAAAAGCCCAACGTTGCCGCTGCATACAACGTATCAAAAAGCTCGCACAGTGCGATTGAAGAACGAGGTCAACGTTGCGGTCGAGGCGGGTTATAGGCAGGCGGTTTCACACGAGTGTCCACAGTATAAGATGTTTAAGCGCTGGTTTTTACATTGATACTGTATTTTCACACGCATTGCTCACTCCTGCATGTAACCCGCTACTCTAACTGCAAACCATAAATAAATACCCTCCCCTACCCCCAACCCTACAAAAGTTTAGGGGCAAAACTTCTTAGGCCGTGGGTCGTTACATCCTCTGTAGTCGTTGCAGTAATATGTAACCACATCTAGTTTATGAGTTGCTCAATATATGGCGTTGTGTGTATATGTCCTAGGGAATAATATAACTAGATGACGTTAGTTGTTTTCACAGCATATCAACGGATGAAATGAGTGGGGCCAAGCGTCCACCCGTACGTTCGTGTGTCATTCTGTCAATGCGTCCGTCCGTTCTCCCGTCAGTCCAACCGTACATGCTTCTGTCCGTCTTTGAGACTGTCTGTCTGTCATTGCGTCTGTCTGTTCATCCGTCCATCCGTCTTTCCATCCATCTGTCCGTCCGTCTGTCCGTTCATGTATCTATTCGTTCGTTCATGCTTCCATGCGTTCATCTGTCCATCCACCCGTCTGTGGTTCCGCCCGTCCATGCGTCTGTGCTTCTGTCCGTTCATCTGTCTGTCTGTCTGTCTGTCTGTCTGTCTGTCTGTCTGTCTGTCTGTCTGTCTGTCTGTCTTGTCTGTCTTTTGTCTGTCTGTCTGTCTGTCTGTCTGTCTGTCTGTCTGTCCGTCCGTCCGTCCGTCCGTGCTTCTATCTATCCATTTGTGCATCTGTTCGTGAGTCTGTCCTTGCGTTCGTGTCTCTGTCCATTCATGCTTCAGTCATTCCGACCATGCGTCCCTCCATGCAATCTTCAGTTCGTCCGTGCGTCCGGACGGACGGACAGACGAATGGACGCTTCGCCCCACTCATCATCATTCTCTCCATGGACGTGCAATGATTTTTTATCGAAATTGGCGTGTACTGCTGGGAAGCTATCCTTCTTGAAATTTCAGGTGTTTAACAGCGCGAAAAAATACACGGTGGACAGGAAAAGGATGGGCAGCACTAGTCACGTTCTTTTCCTGTCTGCAGTGTATTTGTTCGCGCTGTTAAACCTTAAGTATGCTAAACCAACTAGCCCAGTCAGCCACTTCTTAAAATAATGTAAAGCAGTGTCGTGAAACAAGCTTGCGCACTGAAATTCGCACAAGCAATATGGCACGTTTTTTAAAACTTTTTCACCAACTTTGTGGTATATCAAACTGCTCCCCACATTTTTGTGAGTTTTTTGCATGCGGCTTTGACTGTATCAAGAAAGTACACTCTAGTGACCCGTACTAGCAAAATACGTATCAACTATACCCAATTCACCACAGCGAGAATATTTTTGTATGCCAGATAAAAACCACTCTGCGCAATTATTTTGGCGACTGATAGCGTATGAAACCAGCGACAATGTAGATATTCTCTAACTTGCGAAAGTTTCAATAGCAGAAAAATTTGGGGTCACTTGCTTAAGTTGTGAAGACGACTGAGAATAATAAAACGACAGGAAACAAAACCACGCTATGCTTTCTCTCTTGTTTGCATCCTGAGTGTATGACACTGGCGTTGTAACGCTGAGGCCTTTGCAGCTGCTGGTGAGCGACAGTTTCATCGCCCTGTTCTACCTGATCGTTTGCCTGCTCGAGTTCACCGCTTTCTGCACAGATCCAGATGACAACGCTTCGACCAAAGTCGCCGGGGTAAGCATGAAGCCTTCCGCTTTAAACAAGTGAAAATAAATGAAAGCTAATTGCAGTGACCTACCTTCGACAGTATTTTGCCCAAATAAATGGCAACAGAGTAGTTTTTGAGACACAAAAATCGCTCGAGGGGCAGATCGCCACTAAAAAAACAGAAAAAAAGGTGGGGTGCGGGTTGTTGACCATAGTTTATATAAACGTCATGTGGTTCAGTAACTGACAAAAAAAAAGACATGACGTTATGACTCGAATGTAGGAATGGCGCTTGTATAAATCAAGAAATACATTATCATCAAACAGTAAACACTTCCCTGAACGCTAACGCTCAGTTATAAATGCGCATATCCAGCCAACAGCCCACAACACGTTCCTGCCGCATTTCCAAATGTGATTTGAAATTAACAGCGTCATGCACGGTAATGGGGTGACTAACATAATTGGAAGAAATTCTGGGCCGGTCATCGGCACTCGAGCGGAGTTTTGAAATTGGGTACCCCGATGTCTGTTTGTTTGGGTACACATGCTATTTTGAAAGTAACAGGACACACTTTCAATGAGCATGTCATGTGAATGAAGTGCCTAGTCATTGCCTGGTCATTGAAGTGCCTCTACAAATCTAGAGCATTTAAGAATTCTGAAAAAGACTGAACATGTGGTAACGAGGGCATCGAGGCATGTTAGACACGAGCGCCATGTGGCAGTTATCTTTGAAAAAGGAGGAAGGTGGGCGCGCCCGCGGAGAAAGATGCGCATCTGTCTCGAAAGCGATTAGGTTTAGAACGCAAAGCGACGGGCAGGTGCCACCACTGTGTCGTCTTAGCAAAGCGTTGGAAACACTAGCCTTTTTGAGCATCGCGTTGCACTGTCAGCGCAGCTTGATAAATGCTACGGTCCTTATAATTACTTGTGTGTGCCTTCTCTAGTATAAATATGTGTTCTTATGGTACCTAAGATAAGCGCAATAATTCTTTAAAGACCATAGTCTTTCTTGGGTACCTTCGACGTAAAAATTTTGGTCTGTCTATCTGTCTGTCTGTTCATTTGTCTGTTTGTCTACTCTTGAGGGCACCGGGTACTTGAAACGGCCGACCCGATCCGCAGCGCCCACCAATGTTGCTCAAGATTCAGCGTTCATACTTGTGCGATTTTCCATTAAAATGCAATTATTGCGCATGTCTGGGGCACCATAACAACACGTATATAATCTGCATGTGCGTCTTTTACAAGAAAAGGCATACATAAGTAATTTTAAGTGCCGTAGCACTTATTGCGCTGTGCTGCACGAAAAGGCGAGTGGGTCCAACGCTTTGCTAAGACGAAATGGTGGTGCCCCCTACCCGTCGCCTTGCGTTCTACACCTTATCACCCCTAAGACGGGCGCGCACACCTGTCGAAGAGCCAGGTGGGTTGTTTTTCAAGAAAACTGCCAGATGGCGCTCATGTCTCACGTGTGACGTGACTTGATGCGCTCGTTAGCCTCCGCTGTGCGCTCGAGGCACCCTACCGCAGCGCCTTCACAATACCACTCACCGATTTTCTTGCGTGGAACATCAAATAAATGTTTTGTTCACTCCCTCCTGACGCAAGACTATCGTCTTTTGACGACATTTGCAAATTACATGCAGAAACGGGGCCAATTTTTTTATTTGACAATCGTACAGATACGAACGTTGAAACTTGAGCAATATTTGTGGGTGCTTCGGATGGCGTCGGCCGTTTGAGGTATCGTTTGGTGTCATTTGGGATACCGTTACCGCGGAAAAACAGACAAATATACAGAGAGACCGAAATTTTGGCGTCGAAGGTCCCCGAGAAAGACTATCGTCTTTAAAAAAGAAAACGAAACTGTAGAAACATAGAATAGTTTTCACTTTTGAGACGCCTCAGGCGAATCTCTAAGAAACATGTAAATTTTTTGCTCGGCTTCGTGCACCTCCTAACACATTTCGCAGTTTCGCTTTTCTGCACCTTCTTACGATGGCGCTGCACTTCTTTTAGCCTATATACTGTTTACATCGAGATCACTGGTCAACAAGCTCCAGTAAATGGAGGGCGAGCTCATCCAGGAAGGAATGTCCATCAAAGTGTACACTCTTTTAGGTTCTTGTGGTGTGGCTGGTGGTTCTTTTGGAAAAATATGAGACCATTGATAACTACATTGCGATGCCCCGTAGTACAAGGCCGAGATGTGCTCAGGCCAATCTTCCTTAATTGAAATTATTTTTCCTCGCTGCCTGTAATAGAATGTCCGGAATAAGCATGCACCGACAGTTATGACTGCTAGTGAGTAGTTCTTACAATGGTAGAGGCTTTAATGGATGGTTTTCATAATTCAACCACGTCCGACCAGAATTTTGAGGTTTTAAGAACAAGACGTGCACTACTGAGTGCGTAGTTCTTTCAAGGTCATTGCGCTGTACTATGTTGTGACTATGTTTGTAATACGCTCAATGTAGTGTGTGGGTAGCTTCGAGATTTGTTTCAGTGCAGCTACTATTTTGGCTGTTTATGAACGATCTTACCAGCAATATCAATATAAGTACTGGGCTATCTACATACAATTGAGTAACGTATAAGAAGGCTTGACTATTACCAGTTTATCACATAACGAAGATCAAAATTCTTAACTCACACCGTGTTCACATAGTTGGGTTCTTCTACAACGTACTATGTCCCTATATATATATATATATATATATATATATATATATATATATATATATATATATATATAATAAGGGAAAGAAGTGTATACATAAGGGCTCGTTTTCCCGTGTTTTAACACAATATTAATGAGATCTAACAGGCAGTAATGCCAAGGAATGTACAGTGAAGTTATTAGAACCAATAGAATGTAAATAAGAAGAAAGAAAAGTGGATGAAAAACAAACAGTGGATGAAGAAAGAAAAGTGGATGAAATAACCAGCCGTGAGCAGGCACCTGCTCACGGCTGGTTATTTTTTCATCCACTTTTCTTTCTTCTTATTTACATTCCATAGGTTCTAATAACTTCGTCTGTACATTCCTTGGCATTACTGTCTGTTAGATCTCATATATATATATATATATATATATATATATATATATATATATATATATATATATATATATATATATATATAGTATAGGCCAGACTCTAGGCCGAAACGTCGAAATAAACCACGTTGTGACCGCTCACGGAGGATCTACTAGACTATATATATATAGATATATTATCTTCAGATTATCATTAATAAAAACAGAGTTTTTTCATCATCTTCAAACATTGACTATATAGGAGTGAGAATGAAGATACTCGGCAAATTTCCTTCAATATTGATAAAGTTTCATTGGTAATAGTTTCTTTTTTGTCCTTATAATGCTTTCGACATCTTCGGCCTTCTTAAGAACAGTTCCTTAAAATATAATGTTACGTAAAACAAAAGTATGTAGAGGGCCGTTAAAAAGTTTGCGGGCATCGGCGGCATGGGAATACATGGCTTAGTTGACTGAGAACTTCTCACGGCCTTTGTACGTTGCGCTTAGGCATTGTCAGAGAGCCGGAGAGGGCTGTAGCTGAATGGCTAAAACACAATGGCTCGTTAGATGCTTGGTCTTCGACGCTATGCCAATGCCGCTCAAACATGATGCAATGTCACCTTCTATCAACAGGTGTTCGCCATGTTCGCCATGATGTGCTTCGTGGTGTCGTCCTATTTCTCGTACAAGTTCTTCCAAGAGGAACGGCTACCAGCCCTGCCACCGCCTGGTTTACACTCGGTTACCGTCACGCAAGTGTTGCCTAAGTAACGACACCGTCTCTGCCGTGGCCCGATCAGGCCGGTAGACTGCAGCGATTTCACATATACGTGGACTGAGGAACGATGCGGTCTTCGATGAGAACCACTGCAGCCGAATGCCTGTTCTTCCACCATGTACATCTTTGGAAGGAGCAGGCGCCCTGGGTGGGGAACGCTTGCGACAAACAGTGTGGCGGAGACTGTGCTAGTCAGAACGTGCACGTCCTGAATCGTTCGTTCCCACTGCCCTCTGACGGGAGAAGTGTCGGCTACACAACAGTGGGGAGTTCAACCCGTTACTTTTTTACTTCCACAGACACCGTTTTGGCATGAGCTACCCATATGTCATGTGGGAATGAGCCCTTGCTTGTTTCTATATTTTTCCCCAGTGATGTCAGACAAGTATGACCCGCACTACCGCAGCTTCATCTATTCCCTTACACCAAGTAGCAGCAGCCAACTCTGCCATGGGCGCATCTTGGGCGTAAGTGGCACATGCCGAATAGTAAAATGCAAGAAATAAGCATACGATGCAGATTACATTGAATGCTGTGACAGTCCTCATTCTTCAATGACATTTTCATTCAATAATTAACAGAACAAGCTTCACTGAAGCCAAAATAAATATGAAGTCATCACCTTGTCACCTTCAAGCAGAGTTTACGCTTTGTCTAAGCTTCTAGCCTTGAGGAAGACAGGTCCACTTGTCAAAACGTTGGCTCAAACACACAACCCCTGTTTACAATTTTTTTGTCTTTAGAATCAAGTACTTCCCAGCAATGTTTGCTTCATGACGGTGTAATGGGGGCAGCTGTGCTCCAAGCTGGTTCTAAAGACTGTACTGCAATGAAGGGAACAACAAGCGAAACTTACATAATGTAGTTCGTAATCAGGCGACGACGTTTAAATAAGACCACACAATTATTTACAGAACGTTATTTCATAAATGCCGAGCCTTGTTCTTTTATATTCATTGTCATATAACGTGAGTCTACACGCAGAGAAAAGGAGAGGTCATGGCAGTAGGTAGCTCATCTGATCTACATGTGAGCAGGAGCTGTTTGAGTGCACTCATGAGTTACTGGTTGGGGTTCTAACCAGTTATTTTGCCTAACATTTCTATCAAGTTGATAACTAAGAGCAGTGATAATTAAGGGCGTTTGTCTAGTGTTCATCTTAGTTTCTAATGAACACTAGTTTCCATTTTAGTTTCTCATCACAGGGTAGCCAGCCGGTCTGAGAACTGGCTAACCTCCCTGTCCATCCTCCTTCAATCCTCCTCCATAGTTTCTCATCTCTGTAACCGTTACCTTAGCGATGAGTTGCACGCGTTCACTCGCGGATGATAAATAGACTAATGTGAACAGTGGGTCACAACTATAGGACATATGTCACCATAATCAAGCCGTTACCTGTGAAATACTAGCAATACATATTTTCTCGGTGCCACCCTTTTCAGCCGATGTAATCTGGGACTTCCCCATAATACGTTGGATTTCCAGATAAAACGGTCCTTTTTGGCGTTCCTGAATAAAACAGTGACGCAGAAGCTCAGGCGCAAAAGCTATCGATAGCGATTAAAGCGTTTCAAGAAGTTTCAAGGTAAAAAGCCAGGTCGTATGCACGCTGGCTTGAAGCACCGGCTCAATGTGTCGGCGAGAGAGCTTAGGTTAGCAGCCTACCCACATTGCCTCTCCTCCATGTTATAGCGCCACTTTTTTTATATTACTAGAATTAGTTCATTCGTCCGTCCATACTTTTGATGTTTTAGCACAGCATGCTGAATTTCCGTCTGTGTCAGATGATCCCCGATTTCTCTTGCCAAACGCCCCTGGAGAAAATTTGCTGGCACCCACTCTTCCAAAGAGCTGAGGTAAAGTCCAAACTACGAACGGGGCGAAGCAAAAAATGTGTTTTACGACCACGAAGTAGTATGCTCCACGGAGGTGAATTAACACATATACGAAAAGACTAACATCACGCATACATTCATATATCTACATATATATATATATATATATATATATATATATATATATATATATATATATATATATATATATTTCTGTAAGCGAATCCCTTGTAACATATATTTGGTCAAAAGTAGAAACAGGCATGAACTCACATTTTCAGATAATTAAGTGCCCAATAAAATGTTCGCAATGGCTGCCTTATCATTTCCCACGATGCAGTGGCAAAACACTCTGGTTGCCTCAGAAAAGTCCGTGGTGTACAATATGGATGCATACCGCCTCCACACTTACGTGTGCACATGCATGAGTGTGTATTGCGTGTGTAGCGCGTTTCTCCGTAAAACATCGCTAACCAATTACGTAGCAGTACAATGTCAATTGAAGGACTGCAGAGTACCCACTGATTTCGAAGGATACAACAATGAGTACAGATACAACAATGAGTCCCGAAGCGCGAGCCGTCTGGAAGCAAGAGCAGAAGTAATTTACTTCCACATTCCCGCTCTTGATGTCCATTAAGAATTCCGTAGACCTCACGCAATATGGGATACGGTGCTAAAAATAACAGTTAGCGAGAACCCCCCCCTCCCTAACCCTTTGAGACAAGTGCTATGAGGTATATAGACATGTTTTTGTAATCAGAGTAGTGCGCTCATCGTGTGCTTACCAGGCATGTCAATTACACTTGCAATTAAACGGCAATTTGCGTTCTCATGCAACGTGAACACTCTCGTTAGAGCACTGAAATCAGTTTTATCAAAACAATGTTCAAGCTACGCTGCTAGGATCGGAATATTATTCGTTAGCATATTCTTCCATGGTCAAGCAACGCTTGAATATGGCTAGCTGAAATATATATGACTATATGGTTATATATGCACACTTCTGGGAGTGCAAATGCAATGTTTATCAGACTCTTCTAAAAGGGGAGCCGACAATGGAGCCACAACTAATATGCCATGACGCCTGTATCATAGGCGTTCATATGCAATGACTATCACCTTGTTGTGAATTTAGGTAGCTAGCACTGCAACCACAATTGTCCTCGCATCGGCATGATGCCAGCGCAGGGTCTTTAACAAAGTTGTTTCAAGACCTGGCATGGCTTCGTGTGAATAGATGTGAATACATGACTGCCACGCTTAATGCTGGGATTCAATTCCTTCTATAGGATCGTGATTATTATTTCTTTCACTGATCGGATTAAGGCTGCTGTTGTTGCGGAATTTTTTTAACGCTCTCGCATTTGAATTGTCAATGGCTGTCCTCGCCATTGCTGGGTACATATAATCAGCAAATCACCTGTGGCGCATACCGGCATACCACGGTGCATGGTATACGGGTCTGTGCCATACGTGACCGCAGTAGAGAGTGTCATGGCGTACACGGCAAGAATTTCTTGTTATATATTTATAGCACGACCAGACAGTCATGTTCGGCGCACCTACGCACCCTTCGATGCCAGTTCAATGCCCAAATATGCGTACGTGGGGATCTGATTGAGTCTCATCATGAGTCAAAGGTTAACTCACATTAACCCAAGTCTTAGGAGCATTTATGCAACGACCGTAGTATAGTTCGAGATATTTTGGCGTAGCTTAGGGGAAATAGAAGTTTCTTAGCAGCGAGGCGTATCAAAGTTTACAGCTGTGCTTGCTGTAAGGGTCGAGTTCTGCGGTGTGTTGTTGATGGAAAATGATCACCTTCATCAACCGGCCTACTCTCAGTCCCCATCCAAACACTCGGCGCAGCCTGATTCACAAGAGATCATGCAACGTGCGGCCCTTACTCGCCGTTCACCCGTACGTTTCCTTGTTAAGTTTTGTGGACCAGTGCTTGGGTTAATGGGCTTTGCCGTATATCCGTGGCCCATACGCGTTATAAGAGCTTTACAGCAGAGCTCTTATGGTGGACTTTGGCCTACAGGCATACAAAGGAAGAGAAAGACACACTAAAAAATGAAAGAGAGAGAAAGCCTGGACATATATGGTATTGTACAGGGGGAGAGAAAAATACAAGTTAAAAGGTCACAGCCCAGCATTGTGCAACTCAAAATAAGCTGAGCTAATTTTTTGGTAAACGTGTTGGTTGTTACTTGAAACTAATGTTTCTGGGAATTTATTCCTTGGGATCTGTTACTTAAATTGAAGCATCCTGACAAACGCGGGGTCAACTCCAATTTATCTCAAGGTTGTCATAATATATTTTTTCGGTGTTACTATGAATAGACACCGTTTTATTTTTGTAAAACGCACTGACCCTCCCTTCCGGGAAAAAAAACCACTGCATCGTGCGAGATAGACGACTTCGAGCCGGTTCCAAAAACACATTGGCGTTTACCTGAAGCAGGCTGTCGGGCTGTGTCAACATGAGCCTTGTATTTACCCACGAGCTAGCCAAATTTGAGCATGTATACCGGCACTTAGCTTCACCTATTAGGCGCGAGGTTTTGAACAGCTAGTCCACATGCGTCGTTAGCGAGCATATCTCATTAGTAAATACGTGTACTGAATGCTCAAGTGTGCCTCCTGGAGCTCTGCGAAAGTGTTTACCATCCCCAGCCCCATAAGGCGCTGGTTTGACGTTGTTATTCAGTGATCGAGGGCACGCTTGTACATATTCCTCGGAATCACTTCAAGGGCGTTTTCATCCAATTTGCGTAGGTGGAGGCTAGGAGCCGAGTAGAAAACTCGACTGGTTATGAATGCATGCGCTAGCCGCAAGGCGTCTCTGCTACGTACCTCCCCGCGCTTGTCAGAAACCCGGCGGACAATACGGCCCCAGCTGGTCCCCCACCTAAGGCAGTTTTGTCAATGTTGTATCGACTCGGTGATGATCGTCAATAAACAGACCCAGTACTCAGATCTCATCCTGTTCTGGGAGGGCTTCGCTTTGCAAGGACAGTTCAGTTTCGGTAGTGCACTTTGGCGAGGAGCGAATGTGCACAAAATCAGAATTTGTCGGGGAGATTAGGAAGGCCACAGCAGCGGGTGTAGCATCCGCGATCTCCACTGCTTGCTGCTAGTCGGTTTCTATGTCTCCTACCGATCCCTGTTTAGCCCATAAGGTAATGTCGTCAGCATACAGTGCGTAATGTATGCCTTCTTAAGGTTACACCTACCATTTTTCTTTCCATTGCTCGCTGCGTCGTCCTCAATTTAAGCTGAACCCTTTTTGTAAGTCTCCAGGTTTCTGCTCCGTAGCTAAGTACCGGCAAGATACAGCTGTTATATACCTTCCTCTTGAGGGATAGTGGCAATCTACCTGCCATAATTTGAGAGTGCTTGCCGAATGTGCTCCACCCCAATCTTATTCTTCTAGCTACTTTAATCTCGTGGTTAGGCTCTGCGGTTATTACCTGCCCTAAGTAGACATAGTCTTTTACAACTTCAAGTGCACTATTACGTATCTCGAAGCGCTGCTCCTTTCTGAGGTTGTTGTACATTACTTTCGTTTTCTGCAGATTCATTTTAAGACCCACCTTTCTGCTCTCCTTGTCTAACTCCGTAATCATGAGTTGCAATTCGTCCCCTGAGTTACTAAGCAATGTAATATCACCTTAAGAGACAAGAAGAGAGCAGAGTGGATTAGGGGACAAACGGGGGTTAAGGATATCATAGTTGAAATAAAGAAGAGGAAACGGACATGGGCCGGGCATATAGCGCGTAGACAGGATAACCGCTGGTCATTAAGGGTAACTAACTGGATTCCCAGAGAAGGGAAGCGGGTTAGGGGGAGACAGAAGTTTAGGTGGGCAGATGAGATTAAGAAGTTTGCGGGTATAAATTGACAGCAGCAAGCACAGGACCGGGTTAACTGGCGGAAAATGGGAGAGGCCTTTGTCCTGCAGTGGACGTAGTCAGGCTGATGATGATGATAATGATGATGATGATGATGATGATGATGTATGCCTTCAACATTCTCCAACTGAGCCGGTAGGTTCACCATAGTAGGGGCAAGAGGACCACGCCCTGTGGAGTACCTCCCTCCCGTTCCTGATTAGTAGGGGCCAAGTTCTTCATTTCGTATTTGGATATATGACGGTCGGTCAGAAAAGAATTGCCTAATGTATCGAAACGTGTTGTGTCCACAGTTGGTTTGGGAAAGATGCGTCAGAGTGATGTCATGTCTGACGTTGTCGAAAGCTCCCTTCAAGTCGAGGGCGAGTACTGCCTTGTCATTAGGGGATAATCGACAGATTTAGAATTCCGTGGTCTAACTAAAGCAAGACATCCTGTGTGGACCGGTGCGAGCGGAATTCGAACTTGGTGTCATACATGTTGGTTCTTCGAAAACTTGGATAGCCGATCTCTCACCAAAGTCTCCATCAGCTTTCCGCACAAGCCGTGAGAGAGATGGGGTGAAGGTAATCCCTGTTTATGGCTTTGCCGGCTTTTGGAATGAAGGAGATTAGGTCAGTCATCCATTCAATTAGAAGGGGTGTCCCTCCAAGCTAAATAGTGTTTATGTACGTGAGAAGTGCGTTGTACTCCAGGTCGGGAAGGTTGACAAGTAATTTCACTCTTACTTTGTCTCTCCCCGGTGCCGTTCCTCGCTTCATTATAGTCAGGACCGCCTTCAGGTCATGGAGCCGGGATGGTTGATCCAGCTCCGCGGTCTCCCAACCTGCACTTGAGCACGCTGGTCCTTGAATGTCTCATCAGACACAGAAGTATTGATCGCGGTGTTTGCATACTAATTTTGATAGATATAAACGTTGGGTTTAACATCCTCAAACCACCCTATGATCATGAAAGACGCCGTAGTGAAGGGCTCCGGAAATTTTGACCATGCGAGGTTTTTTAACGTGCACCAAAATTTGAGCACACGGACCTACAGCGTTTTCGCGTCCATCGAAAATTGCATGCTCATTTTGAAGTATCTTCATCGCAGGCATGGATAGCCCGTCGGAGATAATCTTCCGTCTCGGCTCTGGTTTGGGTCGGATAAATTAAGGCGCAAAAGAGACACCAAGTGTTCCGGCTGGACACTTGTCTAGCAGCCATGTTGCATCGTTCCACCCAAATCAAGCCGGTCACCTGGACCGCAAACTCAGCCGCTCGTTGGATGAGCTTGGCAATGCGAATTTTGAGTTTCCGATTGTGTTTTTGGCGGCGCCATCTGCGTACGAGGTTCTGCCGCGCCTCCCAGAGGTAAAGGAGGTGGTTGTCCACCCCTGGCGTAGCCTCTGAGAGTTGAACTTGAATTTCCGTTCAACGAAGGTGGGTAACCATTTCTTGTGACCACGCGTGATAACCTGTTTCGTGAATCTGGGCCAGATTGGAGTAGTTTTCCCGGAACCTCGTCTAGTCGAGTAGGCGGGTTGGCCATGGGGTCTTGCCAAAGATGTGGTTCTGATGGTTGAGTTGGGTATGCACTTGGGTTTCCTCGGTGTTGGCCCTGTCTGCGTGCCTCATGCTTTTGTGAAGGTAAGGTCCGGACACGTGTCCCGAGTCACGGAGTTACCCACTCGCGTTGGACTTGCAGGGTCAGTATGAAGAGTGAGGCCCGACGTGGACGCAAGTGCCGCTAGCTTGCGCCCACGCTTCTCATCACGCACGTACTCACAGATAGTGCAATGAGCGTTGAAATCGCCCACGATCACAAAGTAATCCCTGCCCACAGCCTTCAGGGTGCAACTGAAAAGTGTTGCGAATGAAACATTTTTAAGTTTTGGAGAGCAGTAGATGTTGAGTATGTGTAATCGTGCGTTTCGTTTCCTAAGCGGAAAGAGGGTGACCATGACATACAAATATTCAGTCTTAGGTTTCAAATCTACTTGGTTCGCTGTTTAATTTTTGTGAACGAATATACAAGAAGAGGGGTTCTGCTGGAACGTAAAATAGTTTGGAAGGCTCGCGCTGCTCCCGGGCTCCTGGAGGGCAACCACTGCGAGAAGTGGTTCGACAGGAGAGGACGGAATTTGACAGGAAAAGCCGGCGGGGGGGCTGTCTTGGCGCGGGAACGGAATCCCCGGCCATTTCATGGAGTAATTTGAACGGGGGTGGCTGAATTGTAGCATGAAAATAGTCTAACTTGAGGGTTGCCCGCCATAATCACTGAAGTTAAAAAGCAAAAGCGGTTGTAGGGACGCAGCTGTGGAGCCAGCACTAGCGGTGAGGATGGCGTCCTCGATTGCTGTAAGCTTGCAGCTGTCATCGTAATCTACATCACTTTCTATGGTGCTACGCGAGGTTTTAGAATAGTGGCCAGACACGTCTTTATTCAGACCGCCGGATCGTTGGACGCTACGCGGCGACTTTGCCAAGTGCTGGCCAAAGATTGTAGGGATTGTTTCGGTCATTTGGCGATCACTGAGGTCATTTCCGTGGAAATCAGATTTTCAAGTCATTTATACGGGCGTCCATGCGGGCCTCTAGACGAGCCTCAAGTGCAGCTTCCGTGCTCAGTGCTGCCGTTGGGGCGGTTGGCTCCCTCTTCATAGCCTCAGTTGCGGGAAAAGAGGGATTGGTTATCTCTTTTGATTTCGATTCTAGGAGCTCTAAGTTTTGAGCAACGTCTCAATTTTGTCCTCCAGAGCTGCTTTCTTGGTTTGCTCGGCCCTGCGTGTGACAGGGGGGGGGGGGGGTGCCCCTGCCCGTACCGCTCACCTGCGTTACGTATTTTGCAACATTGGCCCAGGTTCTGGCTTCGCCATGTGGTGGCGTCGTCGACAGTTTTCCACTGTCGCCATGTGGTGGTGGCTGCGTCAGCGGCCCATTGCTGTCGTTGCCCGCACATGGTGCCGGTTTCACAGTGTTGTCGTCCCGGCTCGGTGCCCACCGGTGAGGCCAAAATGGTGGCTCTTCTTCTTGGATGCCGATTTCTTTTTCGTCCCTTCACGGCGATCACCTTGTGGGTACGGAATTTTGCTGCACACTCTCGCTAATTTGTTGCAAGTTCACCACCACATACAGAGTACGCGGAATACACCTGTGAGGGGCCCGCACCCCCTCCACAAAAAGAGCTTCTTGTCCGCAGAGTCCGCACGTGTGTTTGGCTGCACGTTGGATATGCATCCGCTCGATGACCGACGGACACACACAGGTCGCAGGCTGGAACATTCCGGTAGTATTTTCACACAAGAATAAGCATGTTCTCGTTATCCATAAAACGCGGTTTCACCTTCCCGGCGAAGGTGACTCAAGCTTTGTTAAAATATCCGAATTTCCTCACCTCAACGATGGAGCCTGCTCTACATTGCAGCTGCTCTCGAAGCAATTCAGTGGTCTCTGAGTTGCTGACAACCATGATCCCATTACACACATCACCGCCGTCTTGTCGGAGGTATCCATGGAGCGGGGTTACCCCACGCTCAGTGTCACGGCGCAACCGTGATTGACTTTGCCAACTCGGGTCCGAGGTAGGCCGTAAAGGTGGCTCTGTAGCAGTTTTCCTAGAAGACTTGATGCACCGAGACCTGTTTGCGTGACTTGAGCCCGACCGTGAAGTTCCCCGGGCCCGGTTTGTAGAATGGGTGAGACCTTCAGTTCGTATTAGCCTTGTCTTTGCCTCCTGCAGCGCGTGATACTGGGGGCTGCCTCTTGCCGGCCGGCGTTCCGGAGGCCGAGATGGCGTTGGACGCCACTGTCCTTGCTTGAACGGACGCGCGATTCGCGACTGCTTCATTCAGCGATTGGTGCAAAAACCCAGAACAGTGGATATGGAACTGTCGTCCAGGCCATGTCTTCTGGATCGTAACCCCACAGGTAAGACGCAGTGGCTGCCACGTTACCTCGGGTGGCTGATGCAACGCTGTCAGCGTTCTAGGCCACCAGGTACCAGCGTCGCCGTTAAGCGTAACAACCTCGCCCCTATGGCCCGCTGGGCCAAACTGGATTCCAATGGGCTCCAGATGCCTTGCTGCATCGATGGACGTCAGGCTTGGTGGAGTTCAGGTGATTGAGTCATGGCTCCAGCCTAAAATCAATAGAGCCGATACCCCGCACGTCATGCTTCCTGGCGTGCTCGCAGCACCTCGGCACGACAGCGCGTGTTTAATCCTTACTTCGCGTCTTTCGTGCATTTTTGTTTCCTCAGAGTAAAAACCAGGCAGATTTAAGCAAAAAAATAAATCCTTGATTCTTAGGCTATTTTAGACGAGGTTCAACCAATTAAACAGTTTTACCAATTTGAGTAAGAATAAAAAAGTTCGCCAACTTAAGGTAACTAATTAGCTCTCGGTCGCGTAAAACATATAGGTCGTATTTACACTCAACCATTGGTTGGCGGACTGACTCATGAGTCGAATTCCTTTGACTCCCTCATACTCTAATGGAGGCACACTCTAATAGAGCATACGCATACTTTAATGGAGCATGTGCGAATATACACCTATTCTTCCATTTCACATACTTCAAAACTTTCACTAATTTAAATTCAAATCAAAGCGACTTCAAATATTTGAAGCATTTGAATATTCGCACAAGCTTAGAAAAATGTGGTCACAAAATGTCAAGGCAGGGTTATAGACTTCTATTCGCTTAAAATGAAGTTACACTGAATTTCTCTAATGGGAGCCTTATTTCATTGAATTTTCTCCACGTTTTTCCCGACTATCAGAAATCCCTGAGAATTCCTGGTCTTCCAGGTCGGTAGACACCCTGTACATGGTTCAACGGCACCACCAAAAGATTGTAGCACCACTTTCTATGATAGTGAATCTGCTCTCATTCTGCCATGTGGCTGTAGAACATGGTAAAAAACACAGCATGAAAACGAAATGAAAGAAATAAAGGAGACAGGGCAGTGCTCTATGTTGTCTCCTCAATTGCTTTCCTGTCGTTTTCGCACTGTTAATACATAATTGAAAGGCCAGAACATTGATGGCATTGCACTTTTAACAATATAAAATCACTACAGTGAGCTTGATCTAATGAAGCCAGATGTTTCTGGAGTAAAGAAAGGATTTCCATTCCCCAACAGGTATCAATTAGGTTAAATGGTGCCATCACCCCTAATTAGCACTATGAACTTGACCAACACAACAAACAAAGCATTGCCTGTAATAAATGAGCAAAGAAGTGGCCATTTCTTCTTAATTTTGATGGAAGAATGATCTTCGAGCAGATGAACCACTTGTATCAATTAAAACGTCTTGACACCTTAGACACAACCTTAGATTTGTTTTAACAAGGCTGTCAGACACACCCATGTACAGAACAAGCTCCTCAGTCAATATTGCTCTTATGAGCTAGATGATGCTAGGGGTGATAGTAGTTCCTCTGGTTATTTCATGGCACATGCCTGACAGCGTCCTTGCAAATTTCTTGCTCAGCCTGCTTGCACAATCACTGCATTCATTCTCCTCCTCTTTGCAGCATGTCATGGTGCTATGTGCCAGTCAATCTGACCTCTATCGCTTGGACGTGGAGCCCCACCATGTCATTGCTGCTCATGTGGGACTTTTCACAGATTCACACGCATAGGCGGGGGTCATCAGCAATGCAATGCTGATAGCTTTTGCGGGTCAGTAAGCTACAATTTTATTTAATTTAAAAGGGCTGAAAAGCCTCTTTCTAGATTTTATATATTTCCAAATTCAAAATATTTTGAGCAGAGACATCCCTTTATTGATTTAAATCAAGTTTAAACTGCACAAATGGCATGGGAATGAGCAAACAATGGCAAGGCATTTATATGCAAATATGTATTTTGGTGAAGCAGCGATGGCGTAGTGGTTAGAGCATCCGCCTCGCATGCAAAAGGTCCGTGGCTCAAATCCCGGTGCCGCGCAGTTCCCAACCGGATGAAAAAAATCCGTGTGATGATGGAACTGCATTACGAGGCCTGGGGTGCGGCCTCACTGGTTACCACCGCCGGGAACGCACTCCCTCACCAAAGAAGGATTGGCCACCCTGGTGCACTATCCGGCTACTACCTCCAACATGCAAACTTCAAATACCTCACGGCCTTCAGTCCCCAGCAGCTGCGAAGGAACTGACCATGGCGGTGGCCATATCTGCAACGCAGCAAAGGGTGCTGAGAATGTCTGGATCCGGACAGGCCACCATTAGAACCTGAACTTGGCGACGTTTAATGCTAGAACCTTATCTAGTGAGGGAAGTCTAGCTGTACTATTCGAGGAGCTAGAGGGTGTTACAGGGGATATAATAGGGCTCAGTGAGGTTAGGAGGACAGATGAGGCCTATACGGGGCTACAGGATGGGCACGTCTTTTGCTATCGGGGCTTGGCTGACAGAAGAGAACTGGGAGTGGGGTTCCTAATTCACAGAAACATAGCTGGCAACATAGAGGAATACTATAGCATTAATGAAAGAGTGGTAGGTATCGTAATTAAACTGAATAAGAGATACAAGATGAAGGTGGTACAGGCTTACGCGCCTACATCCAGCCATGATGACGCTTCAGTTGAAACCTTCTATGAAGACGTGGAAACGGCTACGGGTAAGGTGAAAACACAGTATACTATAGTGATGGGCGACTTTAATGCAAAAGTAGGGAAGAAGCAGGCTGGAGACCGGGCAGTGGGAGATTACGGCATCGGTACTAGAAACGCCAGAGGAGAGCTACTAATAGAATTCGTAGAACGCAATAATTTACGGATTTTGAATACCTTCCACCGAAAACGAAAACACCGCAAGTGGACATGGAGGAGCCCTAATGGCGAAAATAAGAACGAAATAGACTTTATAATGAGTGCACACCCAGGCATCGTGCAGGAGGTGGAAGTGTTTGGCAAGGTACAATGCAGTGACCATAGAATGGTATGGACTCGAATTCACCTAGACTTTAGAAAGGAACGACATAAACTGATACGCAAGAAGCCAATCAATGAGCTAGCACTAAGAGGGAAATTACAGGAATTCAGAGTCTCGCTTCAGAATAGGTACTCGGCTCTTAGTGAGGAAAACAACCTTAGCATAGATACAATGAATCATAATCTGACGAGTATCATTACGGAGTGTGCAGTGGAAGTTGGAGGCAGGGTAGTTAGACAGGACACTGGCAAGCTTTCCCAGGAAACAAAGAATCTCATTAAGAAGCGTCAAATCATGAAAGTCTCAAGTACAACAGACAAAATAGAACTGGCAGAGCATTCGAAGTTAATTAATAGGCGTAAGGTATCTGACGTAAGAAGGTATAACATGGAGAGAATTGAACAGGCTCTGAAAAATGGAGGAAGCGTCAAAGCAGTGAAAAGGAAACTTGGGATAGGCAAACATCGGACGTATGCACTAAGGGACAAAGAAGGCAAAATAACTACCAATATGGATAGGATAGTTAAAATAGCGGAGGAGTTTTACAGAGATCTGTACAGTAGCTGGGACAACCACGACTTTAATACTATAAGAACTAGCAGTAACCCAGATGACACCCCACCAGTAATGATAGAAGAAGTCAGAAAAGCTTTGAAGAGCATGCAAAGAGGCAAAGCTGCTGGTGAGGATCAGGTAACATCAGATCTGCTAAAAGATGGAGGACAGATTGTGTTAGAAAAACTAGCCACCCTGTTTACGAGGTGTCTCCTGACGGAAAAAGTACCAGAGCCTTAGAAAAACGCTAACTTCATCTTAATACATAAGAAAGGAGATGACAAGGACTTGAAGAATTACAGGCCGATTAGCTTGCTCTCTGTAGTATACAAGCTATTTACAAAAGTAATTGCTAACAGAGTAAAGAAAACATTACAATTCAATCAACCAAAAGAACAAGCAGGATTTCGAACAGGCTACTCAACAATCGACCACATTCATACTATCAATCTGGTAATAGAGAAATGCTCAGAATATAACCAACCACTATACATAGCCTTTATAGATTACGAGAAGGCGTTTGATTCAGTAGACATATCAGCCGTCATGCAGGCACTGCGGAATCAGGGCGTCGATGAAGTATATATAAACATTCTGGAAGAAATCTACAGGGGATCCACTGCTACCATAGTGCTTCATAAAGAAAGCAACATAATACCAATCAAGAAGGGTGTAAGGCAGGGGGACACAATCTCCCCAATGTTATTTACCGCTTGCTTACAGGAGGTTTTCAGAAGCATAGAATGGGAACAGTTAGGGATAAGAGTTAATGAAGAGTACCTTAGTAACCTGCGCTTCGCCGATGACATTGCATTGCTGAGTAACTCAGGGGACGAATTGCAACTCATGATTACGGAGTTAGACAAGGAGAGCAGAAAGGTAGGTTTTAAAATGAATCTGCAGAAAACGAAAGTAATGTACAACAACCTCGGAAAAAAGCAGCGCTTTGAGATAGGTAATAGTGCACTTCAAGTTGTAAAAGATTATGTCTATTTAGGGCAGGTAATAAACGCGGAGCCGAAGCACGAGATTGAAGTAACAAGAAGAATAAAAAAATTGCCCGCAGCTTCCCTCGGGGGAACACTGAGGAGGATGCGGAGCATATAATTGGTTAACGGGGTGTTAAAGTGCGACTTACTTGGGTCGATGGCTGAATTGGTTAACGTGGTTGTGAAATGGGGTGTTAAATTGCGACTTACTTGGGTCGATGGCTAAATTGGTTAACGTGGTTGTAGGAGGGGGTGCTAAATGAGTGAACACGTACACACGTATGCGAAAGGGCGGCGCTGGTCGAAGCGACGTCGATCATTGTGTTTGTGGATTCGTTGGAATTCATTTCACCGCGACCTTGGACGTCGACGCGCCGTACAAACCAACCGACGAGCGGCAACTGAGCGAGCGAGCGCCGACCTTGAGTATATATACAGCGCGACGGCGCATGCACTGTCAGCTGTTGAATGTTCTCGAAGCGCGACGGCGCATGCGCGTCCACTGGAGAATCAGGAGAATTGTAGAATGTTCTCGAAGGGGAGAAGCGCGCGCGGCACAGATGGTGGGTGACGGTGCATGCGCGCGTCAGCTGTCGAATGTTCGAGAAGGGGGAGAAGCGCAACGGCGCATGCGCGCGCGTCAGCTGCCGATGTTCTCGAAGCGCGACGGCGCATGCGCGCGCGTCAGCTGCCGATGTTCTCGAAGCGTGACGGCGCATGCGCGCTACATTATACAGCTAGCGAATGTTTGTGAAGAGGAGAAACGCACGCGGTGTGTAGAGGAGGAAGGGTGCACGGATGGTGGAGGAGTGAAGCGCGCGCGGTGTGTAGAGGAGGAAGGGATGCACAGATGGCGGAAGAAGGAGGAGGAAGCTTGCGGACGGCGCCGCACTACAAGCCTCGAGTATTAGATGCTCGGCATCTAAAATGGGGTGGAGCACATTTGGCAAGCACTCTCAAATATGACAGGTAGATTGCCACTATCCCTTAAGAAGAAGGTATATAACAGCTGTATCTTGCCGGTACTTAGCTACGGAGCAGAAACCTGGAGGCTTACAAAGAGGGTCCAGCTTAAATTGAGGACGACGCAGCGAGCAATGGAAAAAAATGGTAGGTGTAACGTTAAGAGACAAGAAGAGAGCAGAGTGGATTAGGGAACAAACGGGGGTTAAGGATATCATAGCTGAAATCAAGAAGAAGAAATGGAAATGGGCCGGGCATGTAGCGCGTATACAGGATAAACACTGGTCGTTAAGGGTAACTAACTGTATTCCCAGAGAAGGGAAGCGAGTTAGGGGGAGACAGAAGGTTAGGTGGGCAGATGAGATTAAGAAGTTTGCGGGTATAAATTGGCAGCAGCAAGCACAGGACCGGGTTAACTGGCGGAACATGGGAGAGGCCTTTGTCCTGCAGTGTACGTAGTCAGGCTGGTGATGATGATGATGATGATGATGATGATGATGTATTTTCCAATAGTTGACTGTGTTAAAATTAGTACACGCACACTTTTCGCATCTGCCAATAACTATTTAAGTGAGACTAGTTCTCTGAGCTCTGTTTACTGTGGGACACTTGTCCAAAACAAAAATATAAATGCATTGAACTTTTGCCTGCAAATAACAATTCAGCAAATGAGCATATAAAACCCAAGAAAACCAATATGCGGAAATGAGAGATGCCGCGATGAAGGGCTTCAGGTAACTAGACCACCTGGGATACTTTAACGTTCACCTAAATCTAAGATCATGAGCCTCTAGCATTTTCCCTCCATCGAAATTCCACCGCCGCTCAAATTCGATCCCACAAGTTTCTAGTCGGCAGACAAGCACTATAACCACTCGACTACCAGGTGGGGGCAAATTAGGTGAAGATGACAACTAAACACACGAGCAAGCAAGCAAGCCCCAGTGTTAATAGCAGCAGGCGACAGTAGCTTGCGCTTGCCCGTATTTAGGCTGCTTGATGCCCGGCACTCTACTCGTGACATTGGCTAGGTGGTGTATAGCTGTGTAGAATCGTCGGTGCAAAAATTGAAAGAATAGACACGGAAAAGCTCATACAAATGTGCTTTTCCTTGTCTCTTTTTTCATCTTCTTTCGAGCTTTGTGCCAACGATGTTCTACATGACATCTCCCAAACTTTGTTGAAGTCTATGTGTACCATGTCACAAACACTACAAAGCATGACCACATAATGTCAGCAGCCTCACTGATGTTCTTCGATATTTTCAAAATTTAAAGGCCTTGAAGACTGGTAATTGATCTTTTTGGCATATTGCTTTAGCAACAATATATTACTAGTGATGCAAATACTAATACCTGTTTTGGTGATTCAGGCACTAATTAAAATAAATAAGACAAAATGCAATAAACCAATAATGGCTGCATGATTTTAGAACATTAGATCAATCCCCTCTTACCGTCAAGATGTTCTGACCCTTTTTCTAGCACGATATTCATTTTGTCAAGTACAAATCAGTAACTACAATGTGCCACAAAAATTCCACATGTGCCTGGGCTTACTAGCAACAAATCAGTATGTCTGTGGCAGCCAAAAGTTTTGATGTGTACTTTCGTAGTGGCATGTTTCTTAAACATGTCTTCTGCAAACGTTTACACGGCATTTATTTCGAAACCATTAAACGTTTCTGCTTTTTCACCAACAAAGTGCTATGATTAGCAATAAATTATGGTACAGTCACGAGCATATATGGCATAAATATTGACCAAACAGACCTGCATAGTGAATTATGATACGAATCTCAATTTTTCAAGTGCAGTACAGCATTTCATTTCCATGAACTTCAATATAACTCGCCTCTGCAAATTCTGTGACGAAATACATTTACTCAACCACCATTGATGCATAGAGCACCCGGGGAACCGAATCACTTGGTGAAACTGAATTAAAGCGGTACAATATACGTACTCATGACGGTTACGTTTGCTCCTTATTTTCGACCTTCGGTTACCTCGCCAACTGCGCATCTATAATCTGCGACTATTCCTCTCGCTGTACTACGGCTGTAACCGAAGGTCAAAATCAAATAACAGAGTACGGGCGATATGGGGGTAGCGGCTCATATAATGCGAAAGCATCGTCTGGCTGCCGACTCAAGGCCATCGTAAGAGCCCGCAACCACAGTGCCATGATCGCAACTGCACTAAAATATTATTTCCTAAACTTAGATATTATTATTAAATAGACATTATTAAATATTATTAATCTAAACTTCGATATTATTAAATATTATTTCCTAAACTAAGATATTATTTCTTTAAGATTATTGTCTGCTCTTCTCATTAGTGTTATGTAGTACTGATAAAAACAGTACAGATAGTCAATCTTTGGTAAAAAACTTGTCTGTTTATGCAATTTTTTTTATTTTTAACTCGTGGTGTTTTGTTTTCTTACTAAATCTACCGCAATGGGGTCTTAAGATCACGTGCGTTCAACCTTCTGTGACACTTGGCGCGCACTATCTAAATTTGTGCCTCGCATGCAGAAAAAATGAGACGTGGGTGCTAAAGTATCGAGTTAGCATGCAAAGCATCAGGCACATTCTTCAAAGTGACATGAGACACACGTGTCACCTGCCAAGCACAGTGCCCCCTCAGAAAAAAAAGAATAGCTACAGCACTTCAAAAGCCGCTGAGTATAAGCAGCCAGAACCCCCTTAGGGGCAGCCCACTAACACGGTCAGAGGGGTGTCAGTTGCAATCTTCCGAACCCCCCGCAAACTTGTCTCTTGTCTGTGATGTTAATAATGCCCTCTTTACTCTTTGAACAACACATGAATCCCCTCTTTATGCTCTACTAGTGGTGATATTGTAAAGGGCTACCGACTAAGATGAGCACTTGTGCTTACTTTAACACCAAATTAAAATATCTCGAAGGGAAAGCTCACCACTACGCTTGTGCAAATAGTGAATTTTAGGTTCAAAGCGAACTCGTAGCGAATAGTGGTTTTGATCAAATTAGTTCAAATCGAATTTGAATTATATGTATCACATATAACAAAAAGGAATATTTATCATGACATAACTAACCTGCACAGTATTTCTTTTGAAGTGAAGTAGGGGCTCTATGCAAATGCCTTCTTTTTTTTTGTTCTAACGAAGCCGAAACAACGTTCTGTAGTAGTTTTGGTAGGATGCGAGTGATGACCTGTAAGATACTTAACGTTCCTAAATTTATTATATTTGGAGCATATAAGCCGTCATAACAAGCTTAATAAAATGAACAATTATTTGAGGGTAATGTGTTCTTTAAAGGGGCCCTGCAACACTTCTTCAAGTAGCCATGAAGCCAGTAAACATGCTTATTGCCTCACAAATTTACCGCCGCAAAGTTTCTAGAAGTAGTCCAGTACCAGTGGAGTTCCAAAAATTTGACACACGCTGGAATCGCATTCTCTCGTCTCGTTCCTTAGATATAGCTGGAAGTTAAGCAGGGGGGAATGTCACGGTGAAAGAAAATACGTTACACGCACTTTGAGCGTGACTTTGAACACCCCCCCCCCCTTTTTTTTTTCTTCGAATACGTGGCTTTTTAGGGCGATCGCGCACGGACTCGTGGACAAGCGGCGTCCTCCCGCGGTGGCCCCGGTAACGACGAGCGCATCATGCTCAAATCAGCCAATGGCTGTGACAAGTGATATTTGAGGTTGTAGTGTCATTTGCCGAGGGAAAAAAGAAATTTTTAGCTTTGAAAATTGATTGTGAAGTACAGGTCGCGTGCTGCGCTATATTATTTGCCTCGGGTATTCTCAGTAGCTTCGACTACCAATGGGCAGCGTTTTCTGGCCATGTTCCGTAAGTGTTGCAGAGCCCCTTTAAATTTAAAGGAGGAGCTTTGCGACAAAGCGATCTTTTTTATAAATGCTTTCTTGGCTTAGCATTCCCACATTGCAGTGAAACCACCTTTGCTTGTGGTGACATGTGGATTAATAATATACATCTATTCGTTCATATCGAATACTTCGAAAATATTCGATATTTAATTTATATTCGAAGCAAATTTCAATACTTAACTATTCGTTCGAACATTCGAAGCACTCGATTATTCGCACAAGCCTATAGGAAACAGTCTTTAGAGAAGGAAAGGGACGTGCTACTAGTGAAGGGTTTGATTAGTTAGATCCGAAGGGTATGATCGCTCACCAACCCTTCTCCGGATTCGCTGCTGTATGAACTGATTCGGCACCGAAAAATTCTCTACTGCAGGCCTACTTGGCAGCATGGATTACGCTTATGCTGCTTATTATCAATGTATCAATGCTGATAGTCTATCGAAAATCTCAATCCACAGTGAACGTCCTGTTAGCCTGTCAGAGGCACTCGGTCTTTCTTCTGCACAGACCTGATCACTTGTTTTCTTCAAAATTATGTATGGTTAACAAGAATATTGAAAGTAACAATAACATAAGTTTCAAAATTGTTGTGACTTCATAATAATGAGGTTGAAAATATGTCTCAAATAGCACCATATGAGCAATTTGTGCTTCACAAAACTTCTTGATGCACACATCTACACCGGTGCCCCTTCATACAGACTTTGAGTTGGCCTTATGCTAACTTTCGTCACAGAAAACAGTTTTCATTGGAATGACAGTAGTGTTGGTTACAAAAATTTTAATAAATAAACCCCTAGTTAAAAATCAGGTGCATAGTTCCTACCAACCCCGTCTCTGTTTTCAAAACACAGTCCTAATAGTGCGCATGTATTCCCATTTTATTTCAAAATCAAAAGAGGTGACTGCAGAAATCGGAGCCCGTTGAGACCACCTCCACTAAACATATCATAATGTGATGTGTTCTAGCAGTGAGAGGTGGTGACCTTGTAGTGACAAACTTCCCTATTAACAGGAACACCAAGCACAAGATGAAAGATAGCAACCAGTGAAAAACGATGAAAATATACAATTGTGCAATGTCATGAACAATTGATCAGCAAGATGAAAAGAATATTTCTTCACCTTAGACCTTCTTCATCGATGTAAATGGGTAGCAGCAATGAATTGAATGCCATTATAAATATCGCACACAAAGTTTGAGAAAGTTAAACTCACGAGATGCATGCTTTTAAAATCAAAATACAAAAAGAGAACAATGCATTGATGGAATATTCTTTTGGAGACAACCAAAGAAAATATCAGTACTAGAATAAGACACCTAATAATTAAATGGTTATGCTGTGCAGTATTAAAACAAGGACAAATTGTTTAATATGCACTACAAAAAAGCAGTGTATTTACTGCAATTATTGTCAAGAGTCTGATGGAATGCCATCTGGTCCAGAACACAGTGAAATAAAACAAAAATGCCAACCAGTGTGCTTTTTCTCTGCAACTACAAAAAGGAATGTAATGATATTTAGCTGTGTTATTGCAGAGAATCGTAGGTTACATCTGAATTAAAAATACAATATATTTCTCGTGAAGTCTTTGTGAAAAAAATTAAATAACTGCCTGCATAAAGCCAGTGAAGGCACGTACTGTAATTTCTTTTACAGCTTCACTTTTTGTGAAATCAGCAATTATGTAGTTTAGATTATCTCTTGTAGTTCATGCATACAAAGTTTAGTTGAAATTGATTCAATACGCTTTAAGAAAAAGTACATAAATTTGAAAATTTACATAAATTGAGAAAAACGAAGTTTTACGTACGCATTTTGCTTTCGCCGAAGGGCCTGCCACGAACTTTGACGCACCATTTAAACCACTTGGAGCAGTCGCTCGACGTCGGGCTTCCACTGGTTTGTTCCTCAAATTACAGTGAATATTTTGGTGTCAGGATCGCAAATTTGATTCTTTGGAGGGTTTGCCCTACCATGATTTATATGTGGGGTTTAATGTCCCAAACCATCATATGATCACGAGAGACGCGATAGTGAAGGGCTCCGGAAATTTGACCACCTGGGGTTCTTTAACGTGCACCCAAATCTGAGCACACGGGCCTACAACATTTCCGCCTTCATCGGAAATGCAGCCACCGCAGCCGGGATTTAAAGTTTGCCCTACCATATACCCTTAAAATGATTCGAGGTAAGTAGAGTCAAAGCTAATAAAGTTAATTACGCATAGCTGATCATGGTGTTCCTTAGTTTATCCAAGCAAAATGAGCCTATTAAGGTGAGTCTAATCGTGGCCAACCCATCAGATTCAGATCCCTGAGAGGGTAGAGAAGTCAAGAGCATAGAGAACAATTATATTTTACTGACTCGACAACAATTAAGCTCTTTAGGTCTAATGTATATTACATGAGATGAATACTAATTATGTCCAATTAATTAGCTTGTGATCTAACACAACATGCCTACATACTAGTTTCACGTGACATAACTGCACTATGCATGCATACCTAAGCTAACTAAATGGCACTAAGCTAGGCGTAGAATAATCTGATTAGGCATTATAGTACAATAATTGAGGTCAACCTAATTCATACATAACTGAATCTAAGTAATTAAATTGAGAGAACTATATTTTTTATAAACTCAGATAATCCAAGTTCAGAAAGATAATAATTGCTGCTAGTAGAGTCAAGTCTTGTTAAGCTAAGCTATATCTAATGATCACGAAACAAATTTCACCTATGAATGACTGAAATAAGCCCACCTAGGGTACCCGATGTTGCAGAATTATGAAAATTACACCTAGCTATTTCTATTTGAGACACTTAACTGTGTTCGTACTAACACTCATTAAATCTAAATGAGCTGATTTAGTTTGGAGTCGAGAAGGAGTATTTCGTCGGTTTCTGCGCTTGGATTTTCTGGGTTAACGAGGAATTCAACTTGAACTAATGGACCACAGGTGTGGACTTTTCTGTAGTCACGGGGAATTCAACTTAAATAACTGGCCACTATAGTGGTAAAATTATTTAGGTCGAACTGATAAACCACAGGTCTTGGCTTTTTTGGGGTCACGGGGAAGTCAACTTCAATTAACTGACCACTATAGTGGTCAATTAATTCAAGTCGAATCCCCTATGAACCCAGAAGAGCCGAGCCCTGGAAGAAGTGACTATTAGGTTCATACTATTTGGGCTGAGAACGGTCGGCTCAGTGAAGGGATATGATAATCAACTATGCCTAACTGGCTTTGGCTATACTTACCTTGACTCATCTAAGCTTAACTTGACTTAACATGAAGACAACCAGCTCGAATAGACTTGATTAGAACCAGCTTATAAAGTAACCTACTTATGCCTGATTTTATTAGGTGATACCATGTTCAAACAGGTTTGATTAGTTTTGGCTATGCTTACTTTGGCTTAACTAGGCTTCTTAATGTTATCTTGGTTTAACACAACAAAGACCAGCTGGGCTGAGAAAACTTAATTTTGAAAGCTTGGCATCATCAGGTTATACGTTGCTAGCTATGCTTAGTTAGACTAATGAGGCAATGGAAAAATTACTTGAGCCCGGCGATTAAATCAGCGCAGCCACTACGTAAAAGAATGGATGAGATTCTATGAGGCAAAGAACCCACTAGCCATTTTGGCTACGGGCGTCATAATCTCATCAAACAAAGCGACATGAGAGGTGACCTGACAATGACGGGACGTGCATGCGCACCACAGCAGGTGCCACATTAGTAGATGGAGCGTCGATGCATTCTGCCACACGATCTCATGGTCTGCACTCATTAGCTCATGCGTGTACGTGTTATTGTGCATATGTTGCAGACATCTCGCATACCTGGGGGCAGTGTCTCAATATTTCTGTTTACTGTATGCGCAGTAGCCCGAATGGCCAAGATTCCGTGTGCAATTGCGGAAACAACTTTCTTTTTGTGGCAATAATACGGGTATTATCCCAGTTGATATTGTGTCCAGTTAGCGCAACGTGCTCTTTGAGGGCACTACAAGCCGCTTTTTTGTTCTCAACATCATTAAAATGTTCCCGGAGCCTTCTTTGTTAAAGCATAGTGCACTTTTTTGGCGCACACACACCCCTTGCAAGTCGCTATGGTAGGTTGGCCAGTTTCTTTTTGTGCGATTGTTTGCAGCATTGGCTCAAAAGCATGGCTTTGAAAATCGCATGTAGTTGTAGTATACTTTTGAATTCGTCTGGGAACTCGAATTTAATGTGGAGCCATGCAAAGAAGGCATCGTTCTCCAAAATCTGTATCCCGTTTTCGCAATCGAAAATTGTTGCTTGTGGTAACTGCCACTCCGCCTTAAAACAATGCTGATGCCAAACTTCATAGGGAGAAGTCTGTTTAGATGAAAAGTGTGAGATATCATACCTTGAGCTTTGCCAGCCACGTTGAACGGCGGCAGTAGCGGGCAACATGTCCGGGAGTGAAGCAGGCGTAGCAAATCGGTCGGTTATCGGTCGTCCTCCAAGGATTGGCGACTGGTGGTGCCGCCCAAGGTGCAGTATAAGCAGCCGGGCGTGCGGGCTGTGAGGGCGTGGTGTAGGGTGGTTGTGTAAACCTTTGCACAGCTTGGTTGGCCGTTACTCTCCTCAAGGCGTAAATATATCAGGCCATGTTTTTTCTACAACCTAATAAACGACAAAACTGGGATCGATAAAAACAAATACATCAGACCACCAACATACATCTCATCACGGCGGGACCATCCTTTGAAAGCGTTTCAATATATGTGCCAAACATCAACGTATGCGAATACTTTTTTTTCCTAAAGCTATGCATGAATGGAACAGTCTTCAAAAAAACATTGTGACCACCCCTTCCACAGCGTTTTTTCGCCTTTTAAAGGAGTATGTGGTCACACAATGATATCGTATGCTGTGATTTAGGTATTTTTTATTTGTTTTCATTTTTTGTGTGCCGTGCAGTTCAACTTGTCCCCACTGATTTTAATGTACTTTGACTTTGTAAACCCCCTACAACAATGCCCCCAGAGGGCACTGTAGGTATAAGTATAAATAAATAAAGTGTAAATAACATCACAATTGCAATACAATGCTCTTAGAAATACAATATTACACAGAAGATACGCCAAACTAAAGATTGACATGTTTCTGCAGAGGCTCTAAATCACTTTTCTCCGTAATTTTCAAATGACCTCAGTATCGGAGCTTACTATCTCAAAAACTGACCGCTAGAAATATACTTCAAATTTGTCAAGAACGAGTGTAGTTGCAAAATTTCGTCACAGGTTTTAAATGCTTTCTCTCTTTTTCTGTACTGATAAATGCAGTGGAATCGATACAGCAGCAGATAACAAGGGGAGAACGAAGCTACATCAGTGCACACACTGATTTTGATCAGGCATTTTGAAATGCCATCACTCTCTCTTTGCGTCATTACTATTGCGGTAGCATATAGTGGGCAGGTATTCCCCACTATAGAGTGCAGCCCTGGCATCCAACTACAAGAAGCACCTCTTATTGAAATGCCACTCTTGTTTTATGTCAGCGAACAGCCAATAGAAGCAATTTGCTGCATGACGCCACACAGCAGCCGCCAGCAGTTGCAAAGTAAGTGAATGCGAGCCTCAGTATAAACAAAGGGCACTTGTAGACTCTACTGGCTGTGCATGACAGCAAGATTTGTCTGAGTTTGACAGTAGCAACTGCTTTCCGTTGCACCAAAAGTTTTTCCCCAAGCACGAAAGATGGTTCAGGTGTTCTGTAATATAAAATGTGCCGTGCATTTTGGCAGCTCATTTGTAAATAACAAATTGTGTCCATGAGAGAGGCTCCATAGGCTTCACAGTGGGGTTGTCACAAAGCAGTCATGTGCATAGGTCGGCAAGAACAAATAGAACTCATTCAAACTCACTCAAGAAATATATCTTGCACTTAGGACTCACTCACACTCGTGAAACTTTTCCTCAGCCAGACTCACACTCACGAAACTTATCTCCAACCAGACTCAAACTCGTCAAAATAATACCCACCTGGACTCTCTCAGACTCACGGCTCAAGCTGAATGAGTCCAAGCGAGTCTACTCATGAGTTCGCTGACCTATGGTCATATGTGACTTTGTCCATTTCAAATGATAACCATACTTTCAAACCACTAAAATTCTATTAAATTCTAAAGGTAGATATTGCAATATATCATAGATGCAGCTTTTCATGAAGTTGCTACCCAAATATAGTGGCCATGATGACGTGGCCATCTGAGAGTTATTGCCAGAATCTTACGGCAGTAAACAATAGCAAAAGACACTTCATCCAGTGCAATAACTGTTTGCAAACCAAGTTATTTTATTGGCTATACCATTCTCACCTTGAGATACAATTTAATCAGTCGTCAGTTCCTTTCTGGTACACTGTAAATAAATTTCACACAGTAATACTCTGTCTGTATTAAAAAATAATATTAGTGTAAATGAGAGCATGAAAATTGAGTAGGCACTTAAACTTTCATGCTCTCATTCCCACAAGAACAAAAAGATGCAATATATTTGAGAGTTATCACCAAAATCTTATGGCAGTAAACAATAGCAACACATACCTCAACCAATGCAAGAACTGTTTACAAAACAAGTTATTTCCATTGGCTATACAGACAACTACTACATAGCAGTATTTAATTTTTGAAGGGAACCACTTGCACCACTCAGGTGGCAGAGTACGTATACGGTGCATACTTCCTTAGTGACTCAGTAGCATGAATCAACAAAGCTAAGCTGTACTGGTAAATCTACTAACATGGAACATGTCCCAGCAATTTTAGGCTAAAATAGATAAATAAAAAAAAGACCAATGAGGTACAGTGATGTAAGTAGTGGCATTTTCTTAGTGGTCACCTCTGGCATAATTATAAAATTTTTGGTTGTGAAAGCTTAGTTATTTAGAGAAAAATATTGCCTAAACAATGCGTTCTAACAGCTGTGCAAAATTCCGCAATCTAAATGTTGTGACATTTTGTTTTGGATTGAATTTGAAAATATTATGCTGCAAAAATTGTAGCTCGTAGCATCATTCCTCACAGTTTCGTGCAATTTTGTAGCCAAAAATGCAAAAACAAAATATACACCTGACAACAGAATGTGCTTTTTTTCAGCATAAATTTCAAAGAATCTTACGAGGAATGAGCTCGCAAGCCGGAATTTTTTATTGTCATGTTTTCAAATGGAAAGAGGAACTTCTTTTATTTATACCAGAGATCAATTAAACATGCAATTAAATTTTACTCGTTAACCAAGCAGTGGCAACCAAAAAAATTACCAGTGTGCGAAAGAGAACTATTAAAAATTGCCAGTGGTATTTAAAGACAGAGATGGATCGAATGCCTGTCTTCTTCCTCTACGTTTCATCACAGACTGAATACTAAAGATCATATTAGGCACGCAGTTCGAGGCCATCTTCGTCTTCCATTTGAACATCGTCCCAATCACGACTAAGAAGAAAAAAAAATGGAATGACACACAAGCGAAAAAAAATAGATAGCACAATACAACACAACGATGGTCACATCATTTCGCTTCCTGTTTAACATGACAGCATTAAAGAACTTGTTTCGCAGAAATTGTGGTGCCATGAGTGAAAAATTCAGAGAATAAAAGTCATGCCTCTGAGCCAGTGTAGAATCCAGGCCTTCAGTGTGAAAGTAGAGCTGTGCCGCTGCTTGCAACCTTTTGAAAAAAAAACAATGCAGGTGTCACGTCGCATTAAAACAGGTAAAATTGCATGGGAGAAGCGTGAAATTATAGCAGGCATCACACTATCTTAATTGCGCATATAGGTAGTTCAGGACTTACCCATTACAAAGTGCTCCGTTACAATTATCACCAGCTTCAATATGATGAAGGTGTGTAGATGAGTAAGTGACTGTGATGCTTCACAAACATGTCGCAGGCAATTCGCTAGTTTGTAAACTTCAGCTTGGCCCAAGTTAGGTAAGACACACTAGTGTGTTCGTATTCTTTTAAACAAAATAATTAAAAAATTTATTTCACTACTAGTTAGCCGGTTAGCAAAAGTAAGTTAAGTGGTGCAGAAGTGCTCATTCAGTTTTGAGGCTACTTATCTGGCTAGAGTATGGGCTCTACAATTGAGTTCTCCTTTACCTGATATCACAGAGGCTCACTGGGTATACAATTCACAAAGTCTTAAATAGGCTAAATTACAAAAACGACTACAGCGGATAAACTGCAAACACCGTAAGACACGATAGTGTTCAAATGGCTATTCACATTCTGGTGAATCACTGTGTAGGCAATGCATAGACTTGTGAGCGGAAATATACACACTATTAGAGTGCACGCTGGCTTTCTAGTGGCATTCTGTCTGCTGTCGAGATAACTGTTGTCATCAAAGCGCGGCCATAGCAGGGCTCACAACAGCAGTCAGCTCACCACTTGACGGCACGCAGGGCAATTTTGGACTCTTGTTTATCAGTTTTTAACTGCGTCTTTCATCATCGCATAGGCCACAACTACATTATAATCACTACACACGACCTTGGTCCATAAATTTTTGCTTAAGGCTATACCTGTTCTGAAACCTCTATACATGCACACACAAGTAAACTGGTTTAAGAACATCATACAGGGAAAGAAAAAATTGTCTCCTGGTACTTCTTGTACTTGCACAGTAATGAAAATGAGTCAATTCTTGACTATATTCAGACATACACAGTAATTGCTTCATAAATAACTTGTCGACACAATGGACAGTTCTCCTGCTCCTGCTGAAACAGTACCTCAATGCATTGGCTACACAGGGCAAAATGACGACAAGGCATAAGAAGAACAGTACGTGGGTGGTTTACACAGACGACACAGAAGTGTTTCTCCCGTTCTTCTTCGAGCTCTTGTTTAAGGCGAGTCAAACTGTCCCTGTGAACTGTAGTGCTTCTTCTCAACGTCATGGTAAACGGAGGAGATGGTGGTTTTCGCGTCCTTCTATTGCGCTGCGACCGCTGCTGTGGCATCCAAATTCTCATGGCGTTGAGAAGGCGCGAGAAATGTATCCACACGGTTTAATGAGCCCTTGCACGAACAGCAATCTTCACGATGACCGCAATCAACAGCAGGATCCCTAATCCTGTGTATACGTCTACCGGCTGACCGAAAAGAAACTGTGACAGTCCACAAGCCACATAGACGACGGCACTCATAACAAAGTCAACTGCCACTGTAACGCAGGTCTTGATTGACTTCACGTTGACAGAGACGCCGTATAGTGCATAGCGCCCAACCTGAAATGCTGTGTACGGTAGCATCTGCAGCAGCAGCCCTGCTGAATTCAGCAGAAGCACCAGGAAGCTGTGGCACCAGGACCAAATTGTGCATGCTGCTGAGGCCATTTCATTGCACCCGTTGGCGAAGCTCGTCTTCAGAAAGGCCGTCAAATGAAGCAAGGCACCGAAAGTCTTGACAACGCAATCTGCACTGCCTTGAACTAAGCCATCAGTTACACTTACGATGCAACAGACAATGAAGGCGATGTCCTGGCAACAGTAGGTGAGCTCGACGTAAGCGCAGCACAAGCAGTTGTCGAGACAATAAAGCCACCTTTAGCACTGACGCAGACGCCGATGATTATGTGTCCAAGATATTTGTTGACTTGGAGAAGCCCGTAAAGAATAGCAATGCAGCCATCAACCAATTCTTGAATGTCCATGGTACAGTCTCTAAGACATCCATAGCAGCCTTTTCAAGAATAAGTAATCACGCACGGCAGTGGTTGAGAATCGGACGCAGTCGTTGTTGTCATTCACCTATTGATCGTGGCGCATACCCACTACAAGGGATTGGCCAAGAATCGAGTGGTTTTAAAAATTATTGTTAAGATTTAGAATAATGGAGATATAATATAATAGATAAATTATCATAGTTATAATATAATAGTCACAACTACAACGTTCGAAAATCACCCCACGAGCCCAACGAGCAGTGTTGCCAGGTCGGACTAGGCGCGTAGCCACACAGAACACCTATACACTACCATGCAATGATCATTGCAAGAACTTTTGTTGTGAACTGCAAATGTGCATGCACAATATGTAAGCCGATATATGTGACATAGCATACTTTCAGATCAACCGCAGTACAAATTACAAAGTGCCTATAGCCCTGCAGTTCCCGAGAATCCGTTTCTCTCAGAAAGGTGTGTTTAAAGTTTCTCACCAATACATAAAGCACTGAAAACCTTTGTACTTTCTCTCCAACGTTTATTTATTGATATTTGAGGTTTAACGCCCAAAAACCACCATATAATTATGAGACACGCCGTAGTGGAGGCCTCCGAAAATTTTGACCACTTGGAGTTCTTTAACGTGCACCCAAATTTGTGCACACGGGCCTACAACATTTCCGCCTCCATCAAAAATCTAGCTGAATTCAGCCAACAAAGTTTTCTGTAAATATTTGTTGCAGCTACAGAAACACGGCTCGCCGCGGGTTGTCCCTTTCAACCTAGAAATTGGTTACGTAAAATGTAGATTACCACTGCAACAGAAACAAGTTGTGCGAAATAACTAACGGCGTTTACGTTGACGCGTAAACGCAGTCTGAACAACATAGCTTCAAGGCCTACAGGTGATAATTCACAGAATATTATATTATGAATCACTGCAGAGCCACAAATGTAGTTGATAACAACCGAGTTCGTGGTATAATTTTTAATTTTGCTTTTGCTGCAACGGCATGGCATGCTCATTTTTAGGCCTTCGACCTCCATGGCCGTACCAGAATCTTTGAAAAACTTCTACTAAATTTATTCAGACCATTTGCACCCAAGGCACGTCTGAACACGAGCCTCCGTGATAACGACACGTATTCTGAGGGGTCCCAATCAGTCAACTTGGTGCATGAGGACTGTCACCACTTATTAAACATCGTACAGGGACTGGACGCGTTGGCAGGCTAGTTTGTTAATCATACATATATGCGCAATAGCTCCAGGTAGCCGTGTCACATATCCACGAATTTGGTCTCTAAAGATAACGTTGAATGAAACTGGAGTCAAAATTACACTGATTTTGCCCGAGGTCAAAACAGTTGAAACGTAAGTATGTGCGTTACCTATAGCCCTCAATTGTCCTGTTTCACTTTAGACGGAGTGCTGTACGAATATACCCGTGTAAAAGCGCATGAAAATAATTCTTATTGGCATGCTTTTCAAAAGCCACATCACAGAGGTTCGACAACGATTTTATCATATAAGGTTAACTTTTGACAAGCACACCTTCGATCAATGCTCATGCATGCAGTTTGTTTAATATTTCGCATCATCCGCAGTCGCAATCTAACCCATGATTATTCAGGATCTCTTCCACAACAAGCTTAATTTTCAAGATCGAAAATAAAAGATATTCGCCTTAGTTGTTTTTATATTTGCATCAACTTTCATCGGTACGTACGTAACCTGATCAAACGACGCGTCATTTGCATGCAGCATTCGCGCGAATATCATTCTCCCTCGTATTTAATAAGGAATTCACGCATTGCAATGTTTCACAATGAATTTTTAATCCTCGTGTGCTGGCACAGATTCCAATGATTATTCGTCATTGTCCATAATTTTTGCTCACTACAGCTTTGGTGTTATGTACTTATTATTTTAGTTATTGGGTATATATGAGCTATATCATTTTAACATATATGTGTGTATCAGTTTGATTTATCAGAGTATTCTTTCATTTCCATATATATACATATATATATATATATATATATATATATATATATATATATATATAGACTAATCAAGTTTCTTTGTTGATTTTTGCGTATATGCACGAGATCTTTTCCCGTGCATATATGTTAGCCGTTATGCTCTAAGTAGTTTTTAAAAACGTTATCTACTTACTGTCTAGCTGACCAATAAGCCCTGCTCGCTTATAGGTGTACACACAAATTAATAAAACGGCAGTAATTATTCGAGCGCTGGATGTACGCAACGCATGCAAAGTATCTCTTAGTTCCAATTCAAAATAAACTTTGCTTATCGAGGTAGAAAACGGAACTGGAGCTGCAGGCAATGTCGCAATCATAGAATACGACCGTAGTTTTTAAACACATACATATCCACACATGGGCCGGGAAGGGCCAATCGTATATTGCCCCCCAAAACAACGTAGCATTTGTTTGGCTTCACTGCAGAAGAACAATGTCGATTGGTGAAGCATGTTTGTTGTGAGCATACCAAGAACGCCATTCCCTGAAGTGTACGACTTGTAAGAGCTTCTTGCGCAGGCTCCCACAAAGTTTGAACAGCGGGATTGAATGCGGACAGAAGAGAACACGCCCATACACCCACACAGAATAAACATCCTTGGTGAACGAACATTGATCTAAGGTGTGCCTGTCAAAAATCTAGCTATATAAGTAACGGAAGGTATTGAACTTCTTGGGTTGCTCATGGCAAGCAGACTAATAAGAATCAACAGCTCTTGCGGATCAAATTATTATCTGCATTCACTTTTACAGGTGTTAATGCACACACAAATGTGCATATTGTAACATGACAATTCAGGGATAAGTAACGCACATGTTTTGTTTTCACCGTTTTCAACTCTGGTCACAACGGCGCAATTTTTACTCGCACGAAAATCGGTGTCAATATTATCTCTAGAGACTAGATTCATGACGACATGACGTGGTTATCTCAAGCTATCACGCATACAAGTATGATAAACAAACTAGACCACCAACGCGCTTCAGCTCACGTGATTTGCGTCCAGTACGTAGTTCGATCGATGTACTACACCATTCGTCAGGCATTCAGAACCATCTCTCGTCTGACGATCTAAGTCGTGCAGTACTATTGTCACGTGTGTTCATGACGACATGCCGTTCGACCATCAGCTGTTTATAAAAGAAACTCTTAAATCGAGTTGACTTGTGCCCGGAAAACCAAGTTCACTCGATCACACGTTCACTCGCAGTAGTTCACAGCCACCATTAATCTCACCATCGGTGGAACGAGCGTTATCGCGGAGGCTCGCGTCGGGAGAATAGTAATAAAAACTGTGTTAGTAACCTCTAGTAACCTCTGTCGTACACGCGAATAGTCTGAAACAATCTAGAAGTTTCTCAAACACTCTGGCGCGGCCTGCGCTGATCGATTTTTCATGAGACCAACACGATCATGTACATAAAAAAATAAGCGAGCGTGGAATATCATCGCTATACTGTACAACCAAATCTCTTTCATGCAATGACTCACTCTCAAGTTTTCCACACCCACCGGAAAAATCAACTACAAAAAATAAAGTCATACAACAAAACCTTGTGTTAAAACTAATACAGTTTTGAATGTCACATTGGTTTCACAACATCATGCTGTTATTTATCGCCTGTACATATTCCTTGCACGACTTGTTTCATTTGCAGTAAAAGTATTTCTTGCAACAATACACATGTCCGGGTGCAAAGTGCATCTTGGAACACAAGATGAACTAAGCAGTTTATGTAGCTGCAATTAAAAAAAACTGGGTTACCTGATTCATCAACTGCAATGACTTTTCTTGTGCAGTGATAATGTACATGTATGTGCACAGTACACGTTATAAGGAATATGCGACCATACTTGAAGTCATCTCCAGTATTAACTAACAGTATTAACCCTGCAATTCCTTGCACATCTGATTCTTTCAGAAAGATATATATTCAAAGTTTTTTACCAATTTAAATACTTAGCATTTTAAAGACATTTCCTTTCTTTCAAACTTTAGAATTACTGGCATATGCTTTTATAACTGTTTGGCAAAAGTGGCATACTTATTACATACCAGATGTAATTGACTCTGGAAGGAATGACTTACGCCGTTTTTGTGAAGCACTTGTTTGGAATGTGCACAGGCACAGTGTGTGGAGATGTAGTATTGATTACTAGGGAATAACAGCGCTGTTGAAAAATTAAAGAGAAGGAAATGGACACACATGTTGTGTCTGTCATTTCCTCTCCACCTTTTCTTTATTAGTGCTGATGAATGTAGTCCTTATAAATTCCTGACTGAATCAAGTGTATGCAAATGTAGCTTATTCATTGAAAAACTTGATTGATGTGACCCAGCAAACATTGCCCTAACTTGACGCAGCACATTTTGATTCTACTATGAGTCATAAGATTGGTTGGCATAGACACATGCTAAAGAATAACTGGTATAAAAATCATGACAAAAGGAAATAACTACATTGAGGACAGTGTAGGTGCCACATTGCTTGTAACCTTGGTCTCAGGTTTTATCTCTTTCTCTGCTGAAACAACCACATATACTCTGTTAATTTTTCGTTAAAATTGGCCCAATCACTAATTAGTCAGCAAATTCATGCTAATTCCTGGGACGTACTTATACTCTATAGAAGAAGGTGTTTTTCTTTGCTGTGTTTTATACATGGCTACAGCAGTACAGGGCAATTCATACACCCCTGGCATCAAAAAAGCCATAGGGGAAGTCAGGGTATAAATACCGCTTTATTTTAAATGCACAAAATTGTGATATCCTATTACATATAAGTACAAGGTCTTCGGAATCCTTTGTCCTTTCTTCTTCAGTTTTAGAATTACTGGCATACTTTTAACTTCCTGCAAGAGTGGTTCACTCGTTTTCTGTTCTTTTTGTTATAGAACATATGTGTACAGAAGTAAAGCTTCTGCTCCTATACTAAAGTCTTAAATGAATAACTCCCTCATTTATTGTGTGGAGCACTTTTTCACACTGTGATTAGTAGCACACACTGAAGGTGTACTACTGAATACATCTATTTAAGAGGATAATCGTGCCGCACTGTAGATAAATTAGAGATAAGGCAACAGACACAACATTGGTCTGTAATTTTCATCATATCTTTTAATAATGGTGCTGTTTGGTTTCTTTCTCATAAAGAAAGTGCATGGCATAATTCAGTCTTGGCAAATTCAGAACAGTCCCATCTTTAAGCAGGCTACTGTACAAAATTTTTGTAGAGTAGGCAGGGCTGCAAAAAAAAGCTTGATAAAAGCTCAAGATGCAGGATGTTTTTGCCTCCATGTGTATCAGAAGATGCTCAGCATAGACAGACAATAAAAAATGACTGGAGAAATTAGTCATAACAATAGAAAATAAGTATACTATGTAGGGCACTAACGCAGTATTGTGTGCCACCATGAAAACTGGTTTTATCTGTTGCTTTGTTGATGCAACCACGTAATTCTGTATAACGTAAAAAAAGCTCCGCTAGCATTTTGTCACCTGAGCTGCAATCAATACAGGGCTTGCTTCATCGTACAGTTAACGTGCAGAAAAGTTTGTTTTTATTTGCTGCATTGCATAAAACATGGCTAGAACAGTACATGAACTGTGCTTGCATGTGTGGCATCAACAAACCGACACAGGAACCAGAGTAATGAATATCCGTTGATTTTAAGGCACACAAGAATGTCAAATTCTACTTTGATGCTGACAGGTAAGAGATTGTGGAAACTAACTTTTTCATACATACTGTGACCAAATTACAAACTCTTCGTTGTTACAAACTCGTTCAGCAATAAGGCAAAAGCCAGTGATTTGTGCAACATGGTAGTCATATGAAATAAGGCACACTGATTACAGGCTCGTTACAAGCCACTTTATGGATGTTTTCTAGGAACGCATGCTTTCTTAGCCCCTTTGCCATAGCAAGCATGCAATTCTAGACAAGGCACCCAACATGGGAGGCTGTAAATCTATGAGCGCTTTTTTGGGTGCATTAGAGGCCAGAGATGACCATAAATCTATGTGCGAATAAATAGTGTATGATATAAATCACAATGCACCTTCTCCTGCTCCCTGCAATAAGGTGAAGCATGATAAAAATAAGGCACACCTTTTATTTAGAAATGAGTACATGTTGTAATCAAGCTTTCAGAATCAAGACATTCTAAGGCACTGATTTTATTTATAAGCAAATAGTATGTACCAATGCAAATCGACCCCAGCTATGTGCCAGCGTGAAAGAAGACGACGTTCGTGTGGCTCGTGATTGCTGGGTTTCTGCCTGAACCAGCTCGTTGTGGTTAACGCTCCATCAATATTAATAACAACTGTTCGTAGGCATACTCGCTTGCTACAATGTAACAAGTTGTAGAGATGTGACTGTCATGGCTGGGATCAAACTGATTGGCAGGTGAGCACCCTAGCCTCTAAATCATTGCGGTGGACGCAATTTAAGCAGTAGTATGACTCTGGGGTAGGAAAATTGGCTGCTTCATGAAACGCCTGGTTTCGCTTTTGGCTTTAATTGGGATTTTTATTCTTCAGTGTCGACAAATATTTTACTCATCGGCATCGTCACTGAAACGGGCAGTGGATTTTTTATGCAAGTTCTTTAAAGTTATCATGGTATGATTTCCAATGTCTCTTTTAGCCATACTTGAGAAGACAAAGCCTTACTGTTGGCTCATAACCTGAGGGACATGCCCGCCTTTCATGGGTATTTATCGGATGTGTATGAGAAAGAGTTTCATGATTTACACGGCATGTATTTTTTGTCATTCAAGTCCTGATGCGTCAGTCAAGTTTGTCATACACTCATACTCTTATACGCCAGTTTTGGTAAGAAGTAGTAGAGGTGATGATCACGCCAGCACCCAGACGTAGAAAGCTGGCTAGAGATGGATATATCAGAATGGCCCAAATACCTTTATTTCGCTAAAAATTATTTGATACTAAGATGGTGCACACACTTATCAGGACCAAGTTGGAAGATCATTTAGAACATAGTAAAAGATTGTGCATGTGACAACCTTTTTCATATATTAGGAGTGGAGCTGTTCAAGCAGAGCATTGGTTTGCAATGGAAGAACAGAAATAACTATCATCATGAACGAACACATGGTCTCTTTGGCCTCTTGTTCATCTTTGTCCGGCTGTGCTTTGCTCCAGTACACATGCGCCGATACGTCCGGCATGGGATGCATTAAGACTGGTTATCTAGAGAATGAGTGCAAAGAGAACGAAATGTCGGCAAAAAAAATTCTTAACGAAATGGCATTCGAATCTGTGTACTGACCTTCCGAAAACAACCGCTCGGCTATACAGGCACGCAAGCAGAATTTATGATAGGTTTTTATAGTATAGTGTGCAAAGAGGTTGGAAAGATAGGCCAGAGTGAAGAACAGGAAAAAAAGTGGGGAGAGAGCAAGGTGTCGCGCAGAAAGAATGACAAAGAAACAGAATAAAAAAGTGAAGGATAAAGGTAAAAAAAACAGAACTAGAATGTAATATAAATAAGAGATCGAAATAAGTTATAAGAAGACATGAATAACAAATAAAAAGAAGAGAAAAAAACTAATAACACAAAAACAAAGAGGGCTGTTCAGTATAACTTTTCTGAGGCTTGGCACCACTATTGCAAATCTGCCAGAATTTTTTCTTTCACATTGTTATCATTGTTATCACGTGGAAACAACACTCTGCTCTGGTTGCAGATTAAAACAGAGGCTTGAAACACCTGTCCCGTCGAGCTTTTTTGAGGGAGCAAGTCTGAACAAAACACTCAGACGCCGACACTTTTACCCTAATTAAAAAGTCAGTTCTCTAGTTCAAGCTGAAAGACGAGGCCCTGCGATCGACCATGAGAATCGTCTCGGCAGAATTATAATACACACATTTCTTCTTTTATCGCTGCTATATTTTGCAAGGCATCAAGCAAGCTTGTTTAGAACATCAGAATCTGTTTTCTACTTTACAAGGAAGAAAGTTGTGTCACTTTGCTAAATGACACTCACACTTATTTCTCTCTCCTTGCTTTTGATAACGTGTTCAGGTAATTTACACAGATGTAGCTGCTCTCAAGCTTTTGTTCCTCAGGCACCCTGTGCAGCTAAAACATAACAAAGTAAATATTTTTATTTATAAATCAGCATTCATATTTAAGTCATTATAAATGTTGGTATTGTCATCTTTCTCGATTTTCAATGACAAACCTCTCTTAAAATTGTCCCATATCTAGGATGCGGTAAAAAGGCCTTTTAAATTACATTACTTGACGTTTTTCATCAGCAGTTTCACTTCGAATTCCTGCACTGTGCTAGCCTTTCAGAACTAAACTTCGTGATTGTCGGCCACCAGATCAGGGGAGTTTGATACGTTTGGTTTCCTTCTAATGGCGTGCGTTTTATAAAGATAATTGCAAGAGGACGCAGTGTTGTGTACTTGTTCTTCTTGTATGCTAGTTTTTTCACACATTCAATTTCAACATGCATACAATGCATCTGCGCAGAGATTTGAAAATACTTAGCACAACAGCAGATAAAGCAACACCAGCGACACGAGGGCAAGCACAGGCTTTCAACTGAAATTTTTTACAACATACAATATATTGGCCCCACCCGAAATAATAACATGCGCATGAGAGGAAAAAAATTAAGTGAAAATGCACTGACACAAACTGTAAAAAACAGGCAAAACAGCATATGACGATGAATACAAGTAAGCCAGTTCTTTCACAGATAGGAACATCGAATGTTTATTGTCACCAGCTTCCTTTAACTGTTCATACAGCCTTTATAATAATCCTGGTGCTATCATAAAGATGAGTTGCAAGAGTTGTGTTTTCTCGAAGAGAGACTGGCAACCACATTCTGAACAATCAGAAGCCAAAGAACCATCTCAATGGTTTTTATTTTTTGATAATGCTCCTGCAACCGTATATTAAGGCGCCTGTCTTTTTAACTCACATAACTGTGGGCACAAAACCTAGGTATGCATTAATCGATACCTACTGCTCAGTAAACAAAGTTTTGCAGTGCGTAGCTTGGCTATCGTTCAAAGGTCTTTCAACAACACTAATTCAAATACATAACTGACATTGTGTATTCAGAGTTGGTCGAACAGAGAAGTTTCTAAACGAATCGTTACGGGAAAATTTGCAAAAAGTAAAATGCGTGGGTCGAGACGTTTCCTTGGCTTCTCATAATTAGAAAATGATTGCCAGCGCTGTCTGAGAAAACACAAGTTCTTACCACTCATCCTCATGATGGCACCCAGACTGCAAAGAACGGGCTTACCTAAATTGATTGACTAGGTCTATGTCGCCGCTTTTCGATTTTTTTTTGTGGTCTCTTTGACTTTATGCTTCTCTTTGTTTTTTTGTTGTTATTTTCAGCATTCACATGTTTTTTTAATCTCGGGTGTAGGGCAACACATTTGGGAGTTGTGATAATGGATGTCGGCGCTAAACCTCGTCTCACTTGTGTTTCTGTGTTTAGCGCTGAAGACACACTGAGCAGTTTGAAGTTTGGAACAGGAACTAGTCCGCAGTCACATGTTGCTCCGTGCGCACAAACGGTGGGGTGATAGCCGCAAGCTCAAAGTCGAATGTTTTTTCATTGCTCGCGCAGCCATGGAAGTGAATAGCCAGGCTTAATTGAGCATGCGGGTGTCACATGAGCACTTTCTTTCGACAGTGAATTTCTGGTCCGTGATTGAGTCATTTCCACATATAAAGCAATGAAGAAACTTTGACTGGACAGCCATCGGAATTACATCGTGTGATGCTTGTATTTTGAAATAAAGGATGGTCGACAGCTTTTCTTAATGATGTAGTGGTTAAAGTACCGCGCATTTAACAGCTCAGCTAATACGAGTTCGATGATAATACGCCTGTAAAATGAAGTATTTTACGAACAAGCGAGAGAACCAGAGCAGGTTGCCGAACGGCCGCGCAAATCGCAAAACTACAAGTGCGCACAGCATTACTGGCAACACGTACGGACTTGCACAACGTCTCCACGGCACACACAACAGAAAAAATATCACGGATGTCAAAGAGCACTGAAACAGGTTGACGAGTCGTAGACATCGTGGCCTTCACGCAAGCTCAGGCGAACCAAAAAATTGAGCGATTCAAAACGTGAACAGAATCTAACTATTCACTTTCACAAAGGACACTGCAACGACAAACAATAACAGTGTGCGTCAACAATGTGAACACCGAGTCAACCACAAAGATGCAAGAAATACGTCTGATGTGCCTTTATCAAAAGAAAAGCTTCCATAGGTAGCCACAGAGGTTGTCTGAACCAAACGTTGCTTGAACCGGCGTTGTAAACTTTTACGTAAAACCACAATGTTCCACAGATTCGCTCAGATCCAAACCAAGTTGGGTGAAAATAGCGTTTTCGTTATTTTGACCGGGTGAATATAGCATTCCGGCTATTCTAACCACTGTGGTTCAAATTTATACAAATTTCAAATCCGGACGGAGGCGTTCTGTGGGTGACGTCAAAAAGTGGGCGGTCCGCAGTGGTGGCGAGGACAAGGGCAAGCGAACAGCCAATGAGGAAAATGGAGGCTTGCGTCATCATTTTGACGTGGGCTTGGGGACCGTGTAGCAAAATAAAAAGTGTTTGTAACGTGTTGAAAAATGTTTACTATTGCTCACTATCAAAATGTGTTGGGACAAGTTTTCAAACTATGAATAAGCAATACGACACAAATCTAAACGCATTTTTTGTTATTGTTTTGAACTGACGCTAAATTTAGCGGGACGGTAAGTAGTGGCGCTACATACAACCCCGTTTTAAGCAGTTACTGTTCTCATATCTCCACCACCTTACAAACCTAAACAGCGCAATTTTCGAAGATGTTGGCTAAGTCGAGCGCAAGCATGGCGGAGGGCAAAGGCACCAGTAGCCAACATCGCAGCAGTTCATCCGCGTTTCCGAGGCCCAGCGCGCGCTGGTGCTCGTCTTTATGGACGAACATCCCCAGCTCGCGGCGAAAGACATCGAGCTGCGGCACGGCGTCACCGTCGCCTACCGGCGGTGGCTGTGGCAAGAGCTCAGCGACGCATTGAACCATGAAAAGCCTGCGCAGGAGTGGCAGGCCTGGTGGCGCAGGCAGGTGCACGAGGCCCGCCGTGACGCCGCCGGCATCAGAGAGGCACAAACGTGAGTGCCTGTCGAATGGCGCATGAGGTTTGTTCTTTGACATTGGTTTATAATTTCAGGGGCACTGGAGGGGGTTGGCTGTCTGGCTTCCGCGGCCAGGCTTGACAGTGTACGGGGATGACACGCTTCAATGACGTCTCTGGTCTCATCTATCAACAGGTAAGCAATAGCCGCCGCAGTATCACGGGTTTCAGAGCGGTGCCATGACAGAGTTTGATATCTGAAGGGGTGCCTTTAGCGGAACTTTGTTAAACGGGAATATAGCTCAGGAGAAAGAATTCAAAAGCGGGTAGGTTTATACACTAAAATCTCACTTTGCAGCCCTTGCAGTAGGGAAGGGATTTATTTATCATAAAACACGCAATGCCTGCGGGCAAGTGCATGCACCAAATTGGTAATTCATGATATCAATGACCACTGAAAAGCTGCAGAAGATTTCCGCAGATGTTTAGTACGTAAGGTTGTAAAATAGCCAGAGTAACGAATGCACATTTCTGAAAGATCATGCTTGTGTGAAGAAGAAGATGTGCCTGCAGCGAGCAGCATCGCCAACGCCCCGCTCTCTCGGCTCGTGCTTCGGTTCGTTGCTGTGCCGATCGCTGGACGGTTCATCACGCTGTCTCGTCGCTGCCTTTAACGGCTAATAAACCTCTTCACATTTGGTGGAGGTACTGTTAATCCCCGTTGCTACACCCTGGAGCTGCGAAGCCGCACGCTACCACCTGTCATGACTACCAACGCCACTACATCGACGCCTTCGCTCCAGTTCAACTGCCCTGGCCATCCCAGGCTACGGGAGCCGAAGGTCTTCAGCGGTGCGGATGGAACCGACGTAGAAGACTGGCTCGAGCACTACGAACTGGTGAGCGCCAACAATAAGTGGGACGAAGCCGACAAGCTGGGCCACGTGATATTTTATCTCACTGGCGTCGCCGAATTGTGGTTTATAACCACAAACACAACATCCCCACATGGAGCGTCGTCAAGACGTCATGTGCTGAAGTGTTCGGTCGGCCGGCTGTCCGCAAGCAGAGGGCAGAACAGCGCTTGCGCGTCCGCTCTCAGCAGACTGGCGAGACGTTTACCAGCTATATTGAGGACGTCGTCAACCTTTGCCGACGTGTGAATGACACCATGCCCGAATCTGACAAGGTCAAAAACATCCTGAAGGGCATCGACGACGGCGCATTTCAAATGCTCTTGGCAAGGAATCCGAGCACAGTTTCCGAAGTCGTCAGCTTGTGTCAGAGCTACGACGAGTTGAACAAGCAACGCACTCTGACTCGGCAGCCTCAGCATGGTGGTCAGTCACTGTGCAGTTTCGACACCCTGCCGGACAATTCACCGCTGCTTCAGCAAGTTCGAGCCTTCGTCCGTGAGGAAGTCGCCCGCCAACTTTCCCTAGCGCCCTTCACTCACGAGACCACCACCCGTCTACCGGCCCCGCTTCGCACTGCTATTTCGGAAGAGGTTGCCCAAGCTGTTCCTGTTGCGCACCACGAGCCGCCTATATCCAGCCTTGCCCACTGCCAGCGTGCCACGCAGCTGGTAGGCCCTCCTGTCGCCTATCCGCCAGCCGTGCAGCCTGTGGCCGCGCCCCTAACGTATGCAGCGCAGCCTGTGGCTCCTCCTGTCGCCTGCTCGCAAGTGATGCAGCCTGTAGCAGCGCCGTTCACATATGCAGACGCTGTGCGTAGGCTTCCGCAACAACCCTACACCTCGCGCTCACAGCCCGCGCACCCGGCTGCTTATGCTGCACCTTGGGCGGCACCACCAGTAGCCAATTCTTGGAGGACGCGCGATAACCGACCGATATGCTACGCCTGCTTTACTCCCGGACACGTTGCCCGCTACTGTCGCCGTCGACCTCAGACGTTCGGCGACTATGTCCGATCGTCGCAACCCGGCAGCCAACCCTTCGCGCAATACGGGCCGGTCTCGTCACCTCGCTATGCCCCTCCTAACGACCCCGACTTCGTGACGCCGCGCGCACCTTCACACTTTCCAGCAGGCGGATTTTCCCACTGCTGCGGTAGACATGGAGGTGGAGCCCACTGAATTGGCTGCAGATGGCCATGACACAGTAACACGCAAGGATCTGAGAACTTAGTGCTTTATTGAGCACAGGATTGGAGCCTTGAGCAGGGCGACAAGGAGCTCAAGGTGAGTAGACCCTGTGTTTACATTTAACATAAGGGGCGTAAACATTCTTCATGCTCTATTATGATGACTGAAACCAACTTGGGCTATAAATGAGAACCATGTATTGTAGTGAGGGCACGATATTGGATATCTGCAATGATAAACTGCCGGGCAAAACGTTGTTTAACACTGAAAAGGGCAGTTTAATGGCGAGAGATGCATTTGAGCAAATGTATAAAGAGTACTTACAGCTAAAGTTTGTTGGTCCACACGAGGAGGGAATAGCTTGTAGACGAAGTACGCTCGCTGGATTCCGTGCTGATCAGTTGTGCTCTTGCGATCTCCGACGACGGCGTTGCTCTGACCTACTGGACTTGCCCTACGCCATATCCTGACGCCGACAAGAGCTTTCGCAAGTGGTGCTCCGTCCTCGGACTCCTGTGACCGTGTTTCCATCTTTCCTATCTCTCCTATTCCTTCGATATGTCCTCGCTCGCTGGCTTAGCGCATCTCTCTTTCTCTACACTTTTATTTCTATCCTTTTAATTCTTCCTCACACCCACATCCTGTGAGCTACTGTTGAGGTGTTGCACCGTGATGCAGACTGTTACGGGGCTTACTTTTTCTCTTCTTTTACCTCTCTTAGAATCACTCCACACGAAGCTTCACACATTCAAAGGATGACATCAGGCCAGTGGATCTTCAACTGAGGAGAAATTGTTGTGCCAGTTGCAATTCTTGGCAGCAGCAGCTTCCAGCAACGAGATGGTTCAGGGTTTACCGGCGGCTCGCTTAAACATTTCCACCAGGATGATTCATCGCAGGAGCTGCGGGGGATGTAACCACCCGCATCGCTTCTGCACCATGGCGTATGGCAGCAGCACAGGAGAAGGCGGCAGTGGCGCAGGAGGGCGTCCTGCAGAGGGTCCATTCCTTGGCACGAGCCATGGCTGAGGACTTTCTGCGAGAAAGGGATACGTACTTTAGTTTAACTTTTCGTCAAGTGTTCAATGTTTTTTCTTGTCATCATTTATTATAGATTCGTCGGTTTCGATGTGTTAAGATGTTGCTGTTCGTGTTTAATATTATGCGCTTCGGGAGACATATACATAGTTTAGTTTGTCCTTCGCCATGTTTTCAACGTTTTATCATTCATTATTCGTTTAGTGTTTTTGATATGTTTACGTGATGCTGTTCATGTTCTATTTAATACGTTTTTTTGCATTTAGTACATATTACTAGATTTAGGTTAGCATTTATTTCGTACAAGGAGTACAGCATTTTTATGTTTGATATATGCGCTTCTCAATGTATGTTCGAGCTGCTCCAGTGGCAGTGTTTTTCCCAACATTTCAAATGTGTCTAGTCATTCAAACGGAGAGCTATAGTTGACACTTTCTGTGAATGTTTCTGTGATATTTGCATTGCCCTACTATGTTTTCTAGCTCACTGCGCGTTTTATGCAGCAGTTCCGCATAGTGTTGTAATGGGATACCTTTTTGCAACACACTGTTTTGCAACTCACTGTGATATAATCATTTCAGCACAATGAGGCCAAGGTAGAAGATCTACATTCTGAGTTTTTTTAGGGCACTAAGAAAGTAATTGGTCATGTCGCACAGTTTCACAAATGAAATTGCAATCATCCCAGCAACATGCCAGCGATTGATTTCATCTAGTTTTGATTGGAAACGACTCGTTATGAAAATAAATTTTGAAGGTGGTCTGTTTTAGGAGCAGCGAGATTGCTGAGCCAATTATTCATGCTGTATGTTATCAAAACAACTCGCCTGTTGTTTGCTATCTTGATTTGCATATTTTTAGCATTGCAGCATGACCGCAGTCGAGAATTCAAATCAAATGTTATTTCAACATTCATACAATGTTTAGGACAATGAACAAAAAACTAGCACAGCTTGACGAGCATAACTGCTTGTCAAGCCTGTCATGCACAATTTAATGCTTGTAGTCAGTCACTATGAGAAGAGACGGACTTATGTATCATGTCGTCATGCAACATATTACTAATGAAATCACAATTTTTATGCGTTCTGGTGAAAGAAATTGTGTGACGTTCCTGCATTATTCACACAGTTTTTTTAATGCAACATTCAGCGCAGAAGAGCACTCATAAATGCTTGCTCCAATCCAGTCTGTCGTGACTGTGATCACTCATATGGAAAATGGTGTTTCTGTTGCATATTTTATGTAACATTTAAAGAAAATGCAGGACTTTCACATTGCCACTTTGCCACCGTGCTTGAAGCACGAGTAAGTACTTTGTTTATTCAAATGTGGCAAACACAGCCTTGTCATACCTACATGCACTGGAATCGGTAAAAATAAAATCTGTGTGTGATATAACACCATGAAAACTCACCGCTTCTGTGTACTTCAAAAAAGGCCCACGACAGCCCTGCGCTGCTGCTGTCCTCTGAGCAGCACGTTGCGCGGTGTGAGCATATGGTTCTCCTCTGGCTTCTTATCCTCAGCTGGTGGCATGTCCACAACATACTCGTCCAAGGTCCAGTCGCCCGTATGCAACGCAATGTTGTGGAGAGGAACGCAAACATAGATAATTTGCGTTGCCTGATCAAGGTTTTAGAGCATCGTTCGAAAGTGCTGCAGGCAGCGCAACTTGCTCTTCAACACTGTCATACATCTCTCCACAACATTGCGCATGAATGCGTGCTCCTTGTTTATCGGCCTTCGGAAGTGTTGCACGGTTGACTGCCAAGGACTGGAAATAAGAGCCATGGCTCGAGGGGATACTCTGCTTTTTCTGCAACGGGAACATAAAAGCTGAGTGCTCGGCCCCAGTTAGTACATTATAATACAAACCATCTAGATATTCGCCAGGCTGCAGATGTGCAGCTAGGCGTGCACGCAGTGGGTTGTGTTCCCACACCCTGGAGTCGTGGCACGAGCCTGGGAATTATGGGTCCATGACAAGGATGCACAGCCATGCGTTGCACACCAGCGATGAGGAGTGATATAAAATAGTACTGCATTTATACTCAAAATAGTTCCTTTTTTTTCTACGCATACTCAGGAAACAATGCGTACAATTAGAGTAATTGGTACAAGAAGCTTCACATAGAAAGAAACACAGGATGTAGCACACTGAGGAGGGTGGAAGGGGGGCAATGGCTCCCTTTTCTGCTGCACACATGGCTCAGACTTCAACTGAATGATCGATAAGTGAAAACCTACGCGTTGCTCTTGGGAAAAAACACTCGTAAATGCCAAAGCCCGCTCATGCAATTGTGATTGTAAGCACTTTCATGTTGGAAACACAACCCTGTCGTGTATATATTTCTGCTCCGTCTGCTGCCCATGTTACCGATTACCTCCAAAACGCACAACTTAATTGCGCATGCACGCCAGTACAAAAACGGCAACTGGCTCACGCAAAAAACACTTGCCACTTATTACTACCGAGGCCTTGCGTGCCACCAACTAGCTCGCATCCAGTTCCGTGCGGAGTCTTTTTATTCGTTGCATTATTACTTTTTTTAGCTTTGGCGTCACAACTGAACAATCGCTCCAATGGGCGAGTAAGAAAGGATCCTAACGGTACTTACGATGATGACATACAGGGCATATTAGCCCTTTCTGGACATGAAGCTCACTGTGTCGGCCAGTCTAAATTCCTCTGGCTTGCGAATGGTGACCAACGTGCCATCGACACACGCTGGCACGCCTGGGATGCAACCGCGTAGCACAAACTCCGCCTTTGCCTCAGCCTTGGCAGCCGTTGTCAGTGAGAAGTCCGCCAGATTTTTCCTAGCAGCCACGGTGACAATTGCCTGCTTAAACTCGTGGATAGTGTTGCTGACGGCCGGCTTAGACTTGCCGATGTGCTCCTCGCGACCAACGCTTCTCTAGAAGCAACCGGTGGCGAAAAATGGCAGCGCACACAACACTTTCCTCTCGGAAAAGGCCACTGGCTCGCTGGCATCCGATGATAGGGACAAGTTCGTCGCACAAGCTACGCACTGTTCGTTCGGACGGACGAGAAAATTGCCAGAACTCTTATTCAGTGAACTTTTCAAATGCATCTTTAACCTCGGTTCGTCGTCTCTGCTCGGCTGCAGCTGCCGCACAGGCGAGACGAAAAACCGTGGCATTGGGAAACGCCATGTTGTCCAAGTGCCCGGATGCTGAAAAGTCGCGAGCCCTTACATTTCAATCCAATCAATGCCACCTAGCAGCCATTTCAATCCATCCGGTTCTTTTCAGATGCTCTTTCTGACTGTTCCTTCACCTTCATCTGAAAACCGGCGAAAAACAGTCACGTGACACCTCGGCCCACGTCACATAGAGCATCACAGCATTCGTCACGGCTCAAATGGGCCAATCAAGTGCGAATCAATTGAACAGACCGCCTCCGTCCGGATTTAGAATTTGTATATAATTTCACCACAATTTAAACACTTCTGGATGGCTGGATGGATGAATGGACGATGGATGTGGCTGTACCCTTTAGATTGGGTGGTGGCTAACGCCACCTAGCCGTAATACTTAGTGAACTAACCACTAGATTTATTTTTTTTCCTTTAAATAGTGAAGTTAAGAACTGGTACTTTGCAGTGAAGGGTTTATTTTCCCTCGTGCCTTGACTTTAGCCACCAATCTGATAACCTTTTTAGTTAATCCTACCCGCTCAAAGTATATTTTGCCCTCCCTGTCCCTAAAGCCCAGTGCTTTGAAAAACTCTGTGCCATGATCTTGAAATATAGGTTGAAGCCCTTTACAGAAAATTATCAAGTGTTCGGATGTTTCCTCCTTCTCTCTACATGCACTGCATACCATGTCTACCCCTTCGTATTTGGCCCGATATGTCTTGGTTCGCAATACTCCCGACCTGGCCTCAAACAATAGAGAACTACTTCGAGTATTATCATAGATCCTTTCCTTGGCGATTTCCTGCTTAAAAGTTCGATAGATCTCTAGTGCAGACTTCTTAATCATGCCAATTCTGCACATGTCAGTCTCTGTTTCCTTCACTTTCTTCTTAACCCATAGATCTTTTTGGTTTGGCCACCTGCTGTTTTTTAAGTATTTACCAGTCAATTTCCTGGTTCGCTTCCTCCATTTTGTATTGACATTCTTATGTACAAGTAGCTGAAAACCTTCCTAGCCCGACGCTCCTCCCCCATTTCTCTCAATCGCTTCTCAAATTTTATTTTGCTGCTAGCCTCCCTGCCCTCCAATGATGTCCATCCCATATGACATTGTACTCCCTGATTTGGTGTATTCCCGTGAGCTGTTAAAGCAAGCCTACGTATTCCACGTTGCTTAGTTTCTAATCTCTCATGCACAAGACCGCATAGCCGAACGTCAGCCCAGGAACTATGACCCCTTTCCATATTTCTCTCACAACATCATACCTATTGTAATTGCACAGTGCCAAATTTTTCCTCACTGCTGCATTCCTCTTACTTTTAGTCGTGACGTATACTTCGTGTTCCCTTAGGTACCCGGTCCGATTGCTTATCCTTACGCCCAGATGTTTGTTTTACCTGTTATCTCTAGTGTGACTTCCTGTATCTTAGGTTTACAACCTTCGTTATCATGTAAAAGCTTGACTGCTGAATTTTCTTTACTGAATCTGAAACCTAACCTATCCTCTCATTACCGCAGATGTCTATCAATCTCGGCAAATTTTTCTTGTTGTCGGCCATTAGCGCTATATCATCTGCGTACATTAATGCTGGTTGTGCCTGATCAATAAGATTTCCTCGTTTGACGAAAGAGAGGTTTAAGCCAAGTCTACTTCCCTCTAATTTAGCCTCTAATCCTTGTAGGTACGTCATGAATAGGAAGGGTGAAAAACGACACGCCTGCCTAATCCCCCGTTTCACCTCTTTGGGCTTGAATACCTGTTTTTCTTACTTTATAACTTTTATAGATTTTCTTTAAAAGATTAGTGACTCCATCTTCCACACCTAGTGTGTCCAGTATTCCCCACAAGTCCTCTTGAACCACGCTATTGTACGGTCCCTTGATATCCAAAAATGCTAGCCACAGGGGCCTGAGTTCCTTTTCTGCTATTTCGATGCACTGCGTCAGTGAGAACAGATTGCCTTCCAACCTCCTCTGTTTCCGAAACACATTCTGCAGTTCCACCAGCACCCCCTCGTCCTCTATACATGCCTGCAGTCTTTTCTTTATAATCTGCATCGCCAGCCTGTAGACCACTGATAACACTGTTATAGGACGTTAGTTGTTTATGTCGGCTTTGTCCTCTTTCCTTTATAGATCATGCTCATCCTGCTAAGTTTCCATCTATCGGGGACTTCACCATAGATTAATCTTCTGGTTACTGCCTCTCTCAAAGTCTGATAAGACTTCGGACCCAATGTCTTTATCGGCATAATTGGAATTTCATCTGGGCCTGTTGATGTACTACTTGGAACCCTCTTCTCAGCCCTTTCCCACTCTCGTTGTGAAAATGGAACCATTGCGCCACTTGATTCATCCTTGTCTATTGTGGTGCATAAGGCATTTCTTTGTTGAAATTTTCTGTCACCCTTGTTCTTATATATTGAATAGCTTCGTCCCCTTCTAGCTTAGCACCTTGAGCTGTAGTTATAAACCTCTGCTCTAGGCTTGTTGTTTTATTTCTGAGGGAGTTTAGATGGTTCCAAAGTTTCTCAGCTGCCTTTCTGTCTTTTTTATGTACTTCTGCCAGCCACTGAGCACCCTTTCTGCTAATCTTTTCATTGATCAGGAGAGATGCTTCCCTTCTAGAGCTTAGAAAGATGTCCCACTTTCTTTCAACATCATCTGTCGGTTCACCCCACTGCTTAGCATGTCTCTGTTCCCTAGAGGCTTCCTGACGTTTGCCTATGGCTCTCTTAACTTGTTTATCCCACCAAATCTTGTGCTTGTGTCTTTTTTCCGGGGTGGCTTGTCACGTGCCTTAGCAAGCTCTAGCCCAAACAGTCTAATTAGATTTGTGTATGTCCACACTGTTTTACTATCCTCAGTGATTACTTTCTCTATTTGTTTAGTAGGAATTTTTATTTGCCTTTCTGTATGAAAATTTTCCTGTAGTTGCTCATCTTGTCTCTTTCCCACTTTCGTTGCTCTTCCAAAACTTGGCTTGATATGTTTGCGATAACTACCCAGACTTCTGAAGCCTTCTTCATCTATGTGCATTCCCCTGAGCTTGTATATCCTATGTGACATCAGTGCGTAATCTATCGTTGACTGCAGCCTTCCTACCTCCCATGTTATTTGCCCTTCACACTGCGAAGTCACACTGTACTGTGGGTGTGGGCCATCGGCAACGTTGCAGCGACGTTGACCACGCGAACGGGGTAGGTGAAAGCTTTGAAGAATTTCGGTCGTATGGATGCCTAAGCCATCCATCCAGCAATCTAGAAGTGTTCCAATTGTGGTGCAATTATATACAAATTCCAAATCCAGACACAGGCGGTCTGTTTCATTGAGTCTCACGCGATTGACCCATTTGAGCAGTGGCCAATGCTGTGATGTTCTATGGAACGTTGGCCGAGGTGTCACATGACTGTTTTTCTCCAGTTTTTGGATGAAAGCGAAAGAACAATTGGAGAGACCGTCCGAAAGGAACCGGCTGGATTGAAATGGCTGCTAGGTGCCATGGATTGGGTTAAAATGTAAGGGCTCGCGACTTTTCAGTATCCGGGCACTTGGACACCATGGTGTTTCCCAATGCCACGGTTTTTCGTCTCGCCTGTACGGCAGCTGCAGCCGAGCAGAGACGACGAACCGAGGTTAAAGATGCATTTGGAAAGTTCACTGAAGAAGAGTTCCGGAAATGTTCTCGTCCGTCCGAACGAACAGTGCGTAGCTTGTACGACGAACTTCTCCCTGTCATCGGATGCCAGCGAGCCAGTGGTCTTTCCAGAGAGGAAAGTGTTGTGTGCGCTGCGATTTTTCGCCACCGGTTGCTTCTAGGGGAGCGTTAGTTGCGAGGAGCACATCGGCAAGTCTTGGCCGGCCGTGAGCAACATTATCCACTAGATGACGCAGGCCACCGTCACCGTGGCTGCTAGAAAAAAGCTGGCAGACTTCTTACTGACAACCGCTGCTAAGGCTGAGGCAAAGGCGCAGTTTGTGCTACGCGTTTGCATCCCAGGCGTGCCAGCGTGTGTCGATGGCTCGTTGGTCACCATTCGCAAGCCAGAGGGATTCAGACTGGCCGACACAGTGAGCTTCATGTCCAGAAAGGGCTATTATGTCCTGTATGTCATGTTAGTAAGTACCGTTAGGATCCTTTCTTACTCGCCCATCGGAGCGATTGATCAGTTTTGACGCCAAAGCTGGAAAAAGTAATAATGCAATGAATAAAAAAGAACCCACAGGGAACTGGGTGCGAACTAGTTGGTGGTACGCAAGGCCTTGGTAATAATAAGTGGCAAGTGTTTTGTGCTTGAGCCAGTTGCTGTGTTTGTACTGGCGTGCATGCGCAATTAAGTTGTCCATTTTGGAGGTAATCGGTAATATGGGCAGCAGAAGTAGCAGAAATATATACACGACAGGGAAGTATTTCCAAAATGAAGTGCTGACAATTACAATTGCTTGAGCTGGCTTTGGCATTTACGAGTGTTCTTTCCCAAAAGCAACGCGTAGGTTTTCACTTATCGATCATTCAGTGGAAGTCTGAGCCATCTGTACAGAAGAAAAGGGGGCCATTGCCCCCTTCCGCCCTCCTCAGTGTGCTATATCCTGTGTTTCCTTCTATGTGAAGCTTCTTGTACCAATTACTCTACAATTACGCATTGTTTCCTGAGTATGCGTAGAAAAAAAGGGAATTATTTCGAGTATAAATGCAGTACTATTTTATATCACTCCTCATCGCAGGTGTGCAACGCATGGCTGCGCATCCTTCTCATGCACCCATGATTCCCAGGTTCTTGCCACGAATCCTGGGTGTGGGAACACAACCCACTGCATGCACGCCTAGCTGCACATCTGCTGCCTGGCGAATATTTACTTAGTAAGTATTATAGTTTACTAACTTGGCCGAGCACTCAACTTTTATGTTTCCATTGCAGGAAACGCAGAGTATCCCCTCGACCCATGGCTCTTAATTCCAGTCCTTGGCAGTCAACCATGCAACATTTCCGAAGGCCGATACAACAAGGAGCACGCATTCATGCGTAATGTTGTGGAAAGATGTTTGGCAGTGTTGAAGTGCAAGTTCCGCTGCCTGCAGCACTTTCGAACGATGCTCTACAGCCCCGATCAGGCAGCGAAAATCATCTATGTTTGCGTTCCTGTCCTCAACTTCGTGTTGCATGCGGGCGACTGGATCTTGGACGAGTACGTTGTGGACATGCCACCAGCTCACCAGAACCATATGCTCACACCACGCAACGTGCTGCTCAGAGGACAGCAGTAGGACAGGGCTGTCGTGGGCCTTTTTTGAAGTACACAGGAACAGTGAGTTTTCATGTTGTTATATCACACACATATTTTATTTATACTGATTCCAGTGCATCTAGGCATGACAAGGCTGTGTTTGCCACATTTAAATAAACAAAGTACTTACTCGTGCTTCAAGCACGGTGGCAAAGTGGCAATGTGAAAGTCCTGCATTTTCTTTAAATGTTACATAAAATATGCAACAGAAACACCCTTTTCCATATCAGTGATCACTGTCACAACTGACTAGATTGGAGCAAGCATATGTGAGCGCCACTCTGTGCTGAATGTTGCCATAGAAAAACTGTGCGAACAATGCAGCAACGTCACACAATTTATTTCACCAGAACGCATAAAAATTTCGATACCATTAGTAACATGTTGCATGACCACATGATACATATGTCCATCTATCCTCATAGTGACTGAGTAGAAGCATTCCATTCTGCGCGACAGGCTTGACAAGCAGTTGTGCTCGTCAAGTTGTGCTACTTTTTTGTTCATTGTCCTAAACATTGTATGAAAGTTGAAATAACGTTTGATTTGAATTTTCAACTGCAGTCATGTTGCAATGCTAAAAAATACGTAAATTGAGATAGCAAACAAGAGGACCGTTCTTTTGATAATATACAGCATGAATAATTGGCTCAGCAATCTCGCGGCTCCCAAAACATACCAGGTTCAAAATTTATTCCCGCAACGAGTCGTTTACAATTAAAACTAGATGAAATCAATCGCTGCCATGTTGCTGTGATGATTACCATTTTCAATTGTGATACTGTGCGACATGACTAATTACTAGCTTAGTGCTCTCAAAAAAGACTCAGAATGTAGTTCTTGTACCTTGGCCTCATTTTGCTGAAATGAAAATATCACAGTGAGCTGAAAAACAGTGTGATGCAAAAAGATGTCATATTACTACACTATGCGGAACTGCTGCATAAAACGCGCAGTGAGCTAGAAAACATAGTGGGGAAATGCAAATATCACAGAAACATTCAAAGAAAATGTCAACTATACCTCTCCGTTTGAATGACTAGACACATTTGAAATGTGGGGAAAAAACACTGCCACTGGAGCAGCTCGAACATACATTGAGAAGCGCATATATCAAACATAAAAAATGCTGTACTCCTTGTACAAAGTAAATGCTAACCTAAATCTAGTAATATGTACTAAATGCAAAAAAACGTATAAAATAGAACATGAACAGCAACACCTAAACGTATCAAAAACACTAAACGAATAATGAATGATAAAACGATGAAAACATGGTGAAAGACAAACTAAACTATGTATATGTCTCCCGAAGCGCATAATATTCAACAAGAAGAGCAACATCTAAACACATTGAAACCGACTAATCTCTATTGAATGATAACAAGAAAAAACATTGAACACTTGACGAAAATTTAAACTAAAGTACGTATCCCTTTCTCGCAGAAAGCCCTCAGCCATGGCTCGTGCCAAGGAATGGACCATCTGCAGGACGCCCTCCTGCGCCGCTGCCGTCTTCTCCTGTGCTGCTGCCATACGCCATGGTGCAGAAGCGATGCGGGTGGTTACATCCCCCGCAGCACCTGCGATGAATCATCGTGGTAGAAATGTTTAAGCGAGCCGCCGGTAAACCCTGAACCATCTCGTTGCTGGAAGCTGCTGCTGCCAAGAATTGCAACGGGCACAACAATTTCTCCTCAGTTGAAGATCCACTGGCCTGATGTCATCCTTTGAAAGTGTGAAGCTTCGTGTGGAGTGATTCTAAGAGAGGTAAAAGAAGAGAAAAAGTAAGCCCCGCAACAGTCTGCATCACGGTGCAACACCTCAGCAGTAGCTCACAGGATGTGGGTGTGAGGAAGAATTAAAAGGATAGAAATAAAAGTGTAGAGAAAGAGAGATGAGCTAAGCCAGCGAGCGAGGACATATCGAAGGAATAGGAGAGATAGGAAAGATGAAAACACGGTCACAGGAGTCCGAGGACGGAGCACCACTTGCGAAAGCTCTTGTCGGCGTCAGAAGATGGCGTAGGGCAAGTCCAGTAGGTCAGAGCAACGCTGTCGTCGGAGATCGCAAGGGCACAACTGATCAGCACGGAATCCAGCGAGCGTACTTCGTGTACAAGCTATTCCCTCCTCGTGTGGACCAACAAACTTTAGCTGTAAGTACTCTTTATACATTTGCTCAAATGCATCTCTCGCCATCAAACTGCCCTTTTCAGTGTTAAACAACCTTTTGCCTGGCAGTTTATCATTGCAGATATCCAATATCGTGCCCTCACTACAATACATGGTTCTTATTTATAGCCCAAGTTGGTTTCAGTCATCATAATAGAGCATGAAGAATGTTTACGCCCCTTATGTTAAATGTAAATACAGGGTCTACTCACCTTGAGCTCCTTGTCGCCCTGCTCAAGGCTCCAATCCTGTGCTCAATAAAGCACTAAGTTCTCAGATCCTTGCGTGTTACTGTGTCATGGCCATCTGCAGCCAATTCAGTGGGCTCCACCTCCATGTCTACCGCAGCAGTGGGAAAATCCTCCTGCTGGAAAGTGTCGCAACCATGATCTTTCAGAAATGTGTATTCGTTACTCTGGCTATTTTACAACTTTACGTACTAAACATCTGCGGAAATCTTCTGCAGCTTTTCAGTGGTCATTGATATCATGAATTACCAATTTGGTGCATGCACTTGCCCGCAGGCATTGCGTGTTTTATGATAAATAAATCCCTTCCCTACTGCAAGGGCTGAAAACTGAGATTTTAGTTGATAAACCTACCCGCTTTTGAATTCTTTCTCCTGAGCTATATTCCCGTTTAACAAAGTTACGCTAAAGGCACCCCTTCAGATATCAAACTCTGTCATGGCACCGCTCAGAAACCCGTGATACTGCGGCGGCAGATTGCTTACCTGTTGATAGATGAGACCAGAGACGTCACTGAAGCGTGTCGTCCCAGTACACTGTCAAGCCCGGCCACGGAAGCCAGGCAGCCAACCCCCTCCAGTGCCCCTGAAAATATAAACCAATGTCAAAGAACAAACCTCATGCGCCATTCGACAGGCACTCACATTTGTGCCTCTCTGATGCCGGCGGCGTCACGGCGGGCCTCGTGCACCTGCCTGCGCCACCAGGCCTGCCACTCCTGCGCAGGCTTTTCATGGTTCAATGCGTCGCTGAGCTCTTGCCACAGCCACCGCCGGTAGGCGACGGTGACGCCGTGCCGCAGCTCGATGTCTTTCGCCGCGAGCTGGGGATGTTCGGCCATAAAGACGAGCACCAGCGCGCGCTGGGCCTCGGAAACGCGGATGAACTGCTTCGATGTTGGCTACTGGTGCCGTTGCCCTCCACCATGCTTGTGCTCGACTTAGCCAACATCTTCGAAAATTGCGCTGTTCAGGTTTGTGTGGTGGTGGAGATATGAGAACAGTAACTGCTCAAAACGGGGTTGTATTTAGCGCCACTACATACTGTCCCGCTAAATTTAGCGTCAGTTCAAAACATTAACAAAAAATGCGTTTAGATTGTGTCGTATTGCTTATTCATAGTTTGAAAACTTGTCCCAACACATTTTGATAGTGAGCAATAAACATTTTTCAACACGTTACAATCACTTTTTATTTTGCTACACGGTCCCCAAGCCGACGTCAAAATGATGACGCAAGCCTCCATTTTCCTCATTGGCTGTTCACTTCCCCTTGTCCGCGCCACCACTGCGGACCGCCCACTTTTTGACGTCACCGACAGAACGCCTCCATCCGGATTTGGAATTTGTATATATTTGAACCACTGGTGAGAATAGCCCGAATGCTATATTCACCCGGTCAAAATAACGAAAACACTTTCACCCAAATTGGCTTGGATTTGAGCGGATCTGTGGAACATTGCGGCTTTTCGCAAAAGTTTACAACGCCGGCTCAGGCAACGTTTGGTTCAAGCAACCTCTATGGCTACCTATGGAAGCTTTTTTTTTGATAAAAGCACATCAGACGTATTTCTTGCATCTTTGTGGTTGACTCGGCGTTCACATTGTTGACGCACACTGTTATTGTGTTTGTCGTTGCAGTGTGCTTTGTGAACGTGAATAGTTAGATTATGTTCGCGTTCGGAATCGCTCAATTTTGTGGTTCGCCTGAACTTGCGTGAAGCCACAATGTCTAGGACTCGTCAACCTGTTTCAGTGCTCTTTGACATCCGTGATATTTATTTCTGTTGTGTGTGCCGTGGAGACGTTGTGCAAGTCCGTACGTGTTGCCAGTAATGCTGTGCGCACTTGTAGTTTTGCAATTTGCGCGGCCGTTCGGCAACCTGCTCTGGATTTCTCGCTTGTTCATAAAATACTTCATTTTACAGGCGTAGTAGCATCGAACTCGTATTAGCTGAGCTGTTAAATGCGCGGTACTTTAACCACTACATCATTCAGAAAAGCTGCCGACCATCCTTTATTTCAAAGTACAGGCATCACACGATGTAATTCCGATGGCTGTCCAGTCAAAGTTTCTTCATTGCGTTATATGTGGAGAGGACTCAATCACGGACCAGAAATTCACTGTCGAAAGAAAGTGCTCATGTGACACCCGCATGCTCAATCAAGCCTGGCTATTCACTTCCATGGCTGCGCGAGCAATGAAAAAACATTCGACTTTGAGCGTGTGGCTATCACCCCACCGTTTGTGCGCACGGAGCAACATGTGACTGCGGACTAGTTCCTGTTCCAAACTTCAAACTGCTCAGTGTTTCTTCAGCGCTAAACACAGCAACACAAGTGAGACGAGGTTTAGCGCCGGCATCCATTATCACAACTCCCAAATGTGTTGCCCTACACCCGAGAATAAAAAAAAACATGTGAATGCTGAAAATAACAACAAAAAAACAAAGTGAAGCATAAAATCAAACAGACCACAAAAAAATCGAAAAGCGGCGACATAGACCTAGCCAATTAATTTAGGTAAGCCCGTTCTTTGCAGTCTGGGTGCCATTATGAGGATGAGTGGTAAGAACTTGTGTTTTCTCAGACAGCGCTGGCAATCGTTTTCTAATTATGAGAAGCCAAGGAAACGTTTCGACCCACGCATTTTACTTTTTGCAAATTTTCCCGTAACCATTCGTTTAGAAACTTCTCTGTTCGACCAACTCTGAATACACAATGTCAGTTATGTATTTGAATTAGTGTTGTTGAAAGACCTTTGAACGATAGCCAAGCTACGCACTGCAAAACTTTGTTTACTGAGCAGTAGGTATCGATTAATGCATACCAAGGTTTTTTGCCCACAGTTATGTGGGTTAAAAAGACAGGCGCCCTAATATACGGTTGCAGGAGCATTATCAAAAAATAAAAACCATAGAGATGGTTCTTTGGCTTCTCATTGTTCAGAATGTGGTTGCCAATCTCTCTTCAAGAAAACACAACTCTTGCAACTCATCTTTATGATAGCACCAGGATTATTATAAAGGCTGTATGAACAGTTAAAGGAAGCTGGTGACATTAAACATTCGATGTTCCTATCTGCTAAAAAACTGGCTTACTTGTATTCATCGTCATATGCTGTTTTGCCTGTTTTTTACAGTTTGTATCAGTGCATTTTCACTTAATTTTTTCCTCTCATGCACATGTTATTATTTTGGGTGGGGCCAATATATTGTATGTTGTAAAAAATTTCAGTTGAAAGCCTGTGCTTGCCCTCGTGTCGCTGGTGTTGCTTTATCTGCTGTTGTGCTAAGTATTTTCAAATCTCTGCGCAGATGCATTGTATGCATGTTGAAATTGAATGTGTGAAAAAACAAGCATACAAGAAGAACAAGTACACAACACTGCGTCCTCTCGCAACTATCTTTATAAAACGCACGCCATTAGAAGGAAACCAAACGTATCAAACTCCCCTGATCTGGTGGCCGACAATCACGAAGTTTAGTTCTGAAAGGCTAGCACAGTGCAGGAATTCGAAGTGAAACTGCTGATGAAATACGTCAAGTAATGTAATTTAAAAGGCCTTTTTACCGCATCCTAGATATGGGACAATTTTAAGAGAGGTTTGTCATTGAAAATCGAGAAAGATGACAATACCAACATTTATAATGACTTAAATATGGATGCTGATTTAGAAATAAAAATATTTACTCCGTTATGTTTTAGCTGCACAGGGTGCCTGAGGAACAAAAGCTTGGGAGCAGCTACATCTGTGTAAATTACCTGAACACGTTATCAAAGGCAAGGAGCAAGAAATAGGTGTGAGTGTCATTTAGCAAAGTGACACAACTTTCTTCCTTGTAAAGTAGAAAACAGATTTTGATGTTCTGAACAAGCTTGCTTGATGCCTTGCAAAATATAGCAGCGACAAAAGAAGAAATGTGTGTATTATAATTCTGCCGAGACGATTCTCATGGTCGATCGCAGGGCCTCGTCTTTCAGCCTGAACTAGAGAACTGACTTTTTAATTAGGGTAAAAGTATCGGCGTCTGAGTGTTTTGTTCAGACTTGCTCCCTCAAAAAAGCTCAACGGGACAGGTGTTTCAAGCCTCTGTTTTAATCTGCAACCAGAGCAGAGTGTTGTTTCCACGTGATAACAATGTGACAGAAAAATTTGAGGCAGATTTGCAATAGTGGTGCCAAGCCTCAGAGAAGTTGTATTGAACAATCCTCTTTGTTTTTGTGTTATTAGTTTTTTCTTTCTCTTTTTTTATTTGTTATTCATGTCTTCTTAAACTTATTTTGATCTTTTATTTATATTACATTCTAGTTCTGTTTTTTTACCTTTCTCCTTCACTTTTTGATTCTGTTTCTTTGTCATTCTTCCTGCGCGACACCTTGCTCTCTCCCCACTTTTTTTCCTGTTCTTCACTCTGGCCTATCTTTCCAACCTCCTTCCACACTATGCTATAAAAAGCTATCATAAATTCTGCTTCCGTGCCTGTATAGCCGAGCGGTTGTTTTTGGATTGTGAGTATACAGATTCGAATGCCATTTCGTTAAGAATTTTTTTTGCCGACATTTCGTTCTCTTTGCACTCATTCTCTAGATCACCAGTCTTAATGCATCCCATGCCGGACGTATCAGCGCATGTGTACTGGAGCAAAGCACAGCCGGACAAAGATGAACAACAGGCCAAAGAGACCATGTGTTCGTTCATGATGATAGTTATTTCTGTTCTTCCATTGCAAACCAATGCTCTGCTTAAACAGCTCCACTCCTAATATATGAAAAAGGTTGTCACATGCACAATCTTTTACTATGTTCTAAATGATCTTCCAACTTGGTCTTGATAAGTGTGTGCACAATCTGAGTATCAAATAATTTTTAGCGAAATAAAGGTATTTGGGCCGTTCTGATCTATCCATCTCTAGCCAGCTTTCTACGTCTGGGTGCTGGCGTGATCATCTCCCCTACTACTTCTTACCAAAACTGGCATATAAGAGTATGAGTGTATGACAAACATGACTGACGCATCAAGACTTGAATGACAAAAAATACGTGCCGTGTAAATCATGAAACCCTTTCTCATACACATCCGGTAAATACCCATGAAAGGCGGGCATGTCCCTCAGGTTATGAGCCAACAGTAAGGCTTTGTCTTCTCAAGTATGGCTAAAAGAGACATTGGAAATCATACCATGATAACTTTAAAGAACGTGCATAAAAAATGCACTGCCCGTTTCAGTGACGATGCCGATGAGTAAAATATTTGTCGACACTGAAGAATAAAAATCCCAATTAAAGCCGAAAGCGAAACCAGGCGTTTCATGAAGCAGCCAATTTTTCTACCCCAGAGTCGTACTACTGCTTAAATTGCGTCCACCGCAATGATTTAGAGGCTAGGGTGCTCACCTGCCAATCAGTTTGATCCCAGCCACGACAGTCACATCTCTACAACTTGTTACATTGTAGCAAGCGAGTATGCCTACGAACAGTTGTTATTAATATTGATGGAGCGTTAACCACAACGAGCTGGTTCAGGCAGAAACCCAGCAATCACGAGCCACACGAACGTCGTCTTCTTTCACGCTGGCACATAGCTGGGGTCGATTTGCTCTGGTACATACTATTTGCTTATAAATAAAATCAGTGCCTTAGAATGTCTCGATTCTGAAAGCTTGATTACCACATGTACTCAACTCTAAATGAAAGGTGTGCCTTATTTTTATCATGCTTCACCTTATTGCAGGGAGCAGGAGAAGGGGCATTGTGATTTATATCATACACTATTTTATCGCACATAGATTTATGGTCATCTGTGGCCTCTAATGTATCCAAAAAACGCTCATAGATTTACAGCCTCCCATGTTGGGTGCCTTGTATAGAATTGCATGCTTGCTATGGCGAAGGGGCTAAGAAAGCATGCGTTCCTAGAAAACATCCATAAAGTGGCTTGTAACGAGCCTGTAATCAGTGTGCCTTATTTCATATGACTACCATGTTGCACAAATCACTGGCTTTCGCCTTATTGCTGAACGAGTTTGTAACAACGAAGAATTTGTAATTTGGTTACAGTATGTATGAAAAAGTTAGTTTCCACAATCTCTTACCTGTCAGCATCAAAGTAGAATTTGACATTCTTGTGTGCCTTAAAATCTACTGATATTCATAACTCTGGTTCCTGTGTCGGTTCGTTGATGCCACACATGCAAGCACAGTTTATGTACTGTTCTAGCCATGTTTTATGCAATGCAGCCAATAAAAACAAACTTTTCTGCACGGTAACTGTACGATGAAGCAAGCCCTGTATTGATTACAGCTCAGGTGACAAATTGCTAGCGGAGCTTTTTTTACGTTATACAGAATTACATGGTTGCATCACCAAAGCAACAGATAAAACCCGTTTTCAAGGTAGCACACAATACTGCGTTAGTGCCCTACAGAGTATAATTATTTTCTACTGTTATGACTAATTTCTCCAGTCATTTTTTATTGTCTGTCTATGCTGAGCATCTTCTGATACACAAGGAGGCAAAAACATCCTGCATCTTGAGCTTTTATCAAGCTTTTTTTTGCAGCCCTGCCTACTCTACAAAAATTTTGTACAGTAGCCTGCTTAAAGATGGGACTGTTCTGAATTTGCCAAGACTGAATTATGCCACGCACTTTCTTTATGAGAAAGAAACCAAACAGCACCATTATTAAAAGATATGATGAAAATTACAGACCCATGTTGTGTCTGTTGCCTTATCTCTAATTTATCTACAGTGCGGCACGATTATCCTCTTAAATAGATGTATTCAGTAGTACACCTTCAGTGTGTGCTACTAACCACAGTGTGAAAAAGTGCTCCACACAATAAATGAGGGAGTTATTCATTTAAGACTTTAGTATAGGAGCAGAAGCTTTACTTTTGTACACATAAGTTCTATAACAAAAAGAACAGAAAACGAGTGAACCACTCTTGCAGGAAGTTAAAAGCATGCCAGTAATTCTAAAACTGAAGAAGAAAGGACAAAGGATTGCGAAGACCTAGTACTTATATGTAATAGGATATCACAATTTTGTGCATTTAAAATAAAGCGGTATTTATACCCTGACTTCCCCTATGGCTTTTTTGTTGCCAGGGGTGTATGAATTGCCCTGTACTGCTGTAGCCATGTATAAAACACAGCAAAGAAAAACACCTTCCTCTATACAGTATAGGTACGTCCCAGGAATTAGCATGAATTTGCTGACTAATTACTGATTGGGCCAATTTTAACAAAGAATTAACAGAGTATATGTGGTTGTTTCAGCAGAGAAAGAGATAAAACCTGAGACCAAGGTTACAAGCAATGTGGCACCTACACTGTCCTCAATGTAGTTATTTCCTTTTGTCATGATTTTTATACCAGTTATTCTTTAGCATGTGTCTATGCCAACCAATCTTATGACTCATAGTAGAATCAAAATGTGCTGCATCAAGTTAGGGCAATGTTTGCTGGGTCACATCAATCAAGTTTCTCAATGAATAAGCTACATTTGCATAGACTTGATTCAGTCATGAAATTATAAGGACTACATTCATCAGCACTAATAAAGAAAAGGTGGAAAGGAAATGACAGACACAACATGTGTGTCCATTTCCTTCTCTTTAATTTTACAACAGCGCTGTTATTCCCTAGTAATCAATACTACATCTGCACACACTGTGCCTGTGCCAGCAAGCACATTCCAAAAAAGTGCTTCACAAAAACTGCGTAAGTCATTCCTTCTAGAGTCAATTACATCTGGTATGTAATAAGTATGCCACTTTTGCCAAACAGTTATAAAAGCATATGCCAGTAATACTAAAGCTGGAAAGAAAGGAAATGTCTTTCAAATGCTAAGTATTTAAATCGGTAAAAAACTTTGAATATATATCTTTCTGAAAGAATCAGATGTGCAAGGAACTGCAGGGTTAATACTGTTAGTTAATACTGGAGATGACTTCAAGTATGGTCGCATATTCCTTATAACGTGTACTGTGCACATACATGTGCATCATCACTGCACAAGAAAATTCATTGCAGTTGATGAATCAGGTAACCAAGTTTTTTTTTTGAAATTGCAGTACATAAACTGCTTAGTTCATCTTGTGTTCCAAGATGCACTTTGCACCCGGACATATGTATTGTTGCAAGAAATACTTGTACTGCAAATGAAACAAGTTGTGCAAGGAATATCTACAGGCGATAAATAACAGCATGATGTTCTGAAACCGATGTGACTATCGAAACTGTATTAGTTTTAACAGAAGATTTTGTTGTATGACTTAATTTTTTATAGTTGATTTTTCCGGTGGGTGTAGAAAAGTTAAGATTGAGTCATTGCATTAAAGAGATTTCGTTGTACAGTATAGCGATGATATTCCACGCTCGCTCATTTTTTTTATATATATGATCGTGTTGGTCTCACGAAAAATTGATCAGCGCAGGCCGCGCCAGAGTGTATGAGAAACGTCTAGATTGTTTTAGACTATTCGCGTGTACGACACGTACTAGAGGTTAATAACACAGTTTTTATTACTATTCTCCCAACGAGAGCCTCTGCGATAACGCTCGTTCCACCGATGGTTAGATTAATGGTGGCTGTGAACTACTGCGAGTGAACGTGTGATCGAGCGAACTTGGTTTTCCGGGCACAAGTCAACTCGATTTAAGAGTTTCTTTTATAGACAGCTGATGGCCGAACGGCATGACGTCATGAACACTCGTGACAATAGTACTGCACGACTTAGATCGTCAGACGAGACATGGTTCTGAATGCCTGACGAATGGTGTAGTACATCGATCGAACTACGTACTGGACGCAAATCACGTGAGCTGAAGCGCGTTGGCGGTCTAGTTTGTTTATCATACTTGTATGCGTGATAGCTTGAAATAACCACGTCATGTCGTCACGAATCTAGTCTCTAGAGATAATATTGACTCCGATTTTCGTGCGAGTAAAAATTGCGCCGTTGTGACCAGAGTTGAAAACGGTGAAAACAAAACATGTGCGTTACTTATCCCTGAATTGTCATGTTACAATATGCACATTTGTGTGTGAATTAACACCAGTAAAGTGAATGAAGATAATAATTTGATCCGCAAGAGCTGTTGATTCTTATTAGTCTGCTTGCCATGAGCAACCCAAGAAGTCCAATACCTTCCGTTACATATATAGCTAGATTTTTGACAGGCACACCTTCGATCAATGTTCGTTCACCAAGGATGTTTGTTCTGTGTGGGTGTATGGGCGTGTTCTCTTCTGTCCGCATTCAATCCCGCTGTTCAAACTTTCTGGGAGCCTGCGCAAGAAGCTCTTACAAGTCGTACACTTCAGGGAATGCCGTTCTCGGTATGCTCACAACAAACATGCTTCACCAATCGAAATTGTTCTTCTGCAGTGAAGCCAAACAAATGCTACGTTGTTTTTGGGGGCAATATACGATTGGCCCTTCTCGGCCCATGTGTGGATATGTATGTGTTTAAAAACTACGGTCGTATTCTATGATTGCGACATTATCTGCAGCTCCAGTTCCGTTTTCTACCTCGATAAGCAAAGTTTATTTTGAATTGGAACTAAGAGATATTTTGCATGCGTTGCGTACATCCAGCGCTCGAATAATTACTGCCGTTTTATTAATTTGTATGTACACCTATAAGCAAGCAGGGCTTATTGGTCAGCTAGACAGTAAGTAGATAACGTTTTTAAAAACTAATTAGAGCATAACGGGTAACATATATGCAGGGGAAAAGATCGCGTGCATATACGCAAAAAACAACAAAGAAACTTGATAAGTCTATATATATATATATATATATATATATATATATATATATATATATATATATATATATATATATATATATATATATATATATATATATTTATATATATATATATATATATATGGAAATGAAAGAATACTCTGATAAATCAAACTGATACACACATATATGTTAAAATGATATATAGCTCATATATACCCAATAACTAAAATAATAAGTACATAACACGAAAGCTGTAGTGAACAAAAATTATGCACAATGACGAATAATCATTTGAATCTGTGCCAGCACACGAGGATTAAAAATTTATTGTGAAACATTGCAATGCGTGAATTCCTTATTAAATACGAGGGAGAATGATATTCGCGCGAATGCTGCATGCAAATGACGCGTCGTTTGATCAGGTTACGTACGTACCGATGAAAGTTGATGCAAATATAAAAACAACTAAGGCGAATATCTTTTATTTTCGATCTTGAAAATTAAGCTTGTTGTGGAAGAGATCCTGAATACTCATGGGTTAGATTGCGACTGCGGATGATGCGAAATATTAAACAAACTGCATGCATGAGCATTGATCGAGGGTGTGCTTGTCAAAAGTTAACCTTATATGATAAAATCGTTGTCGAACCTCTGTGATTTGGCTTTTAAAAGCATGCCAATAAGAATTATTTCCATGCGCTTTTACACGAGTATATTCGTACAGCACTCCGTCTGAAGTGAAACAGGACAATTGAGGGCTATATGTAACGCACATACTTACGTTTCAACCGTTTTGACCTCGGGCAAAATCAGTGTAATTTTGACTCCAGTTTCACTCAGCGTTATCTTTAGAGACCAAATTCGTGGTGATGTGACACGGCTACCTGGAGCTATTGCGCATATATGTATGATTAACAAACTAGCCTGCCAACGCGTCCAGTCCCTGTACGATGTTTAATAAGTGGTGACAGTCCTCATGCACCAAATTGACTGATTGGGACCCCTCAGAATACGCGTCGTTATCACGGAGGCTCGCGTTCAGACGTGCCTTGGGTGCAAATGGTCAGAATAAATTTAGTAGAAGTTTTTCAAAGATTCTGGTTCGGCCATGGAGGTCGAAGGCCTAAAAATGAGCATGCCATGCCGTTGCAGCAAAAGCAAAATTAAAAATTATACCACGAACTCGGTTGTTATCAACTACATTTGTGGCTCTGCAGCAATTCATAATATAATATTCTGTGAATTATCACCTGTAGGCCTTGAAGCTATGTTGTTCAGACTGCGTTTACGCGTCAACGTAAACGCCGTTAGTTATTTCGCACAACTTGTTTCTGTTGCAGTGGTAATCTACATATTACGTAACCTATTTCTATGTTGAAAGGGACAACCCGCGGCGAGCCGTGTTTCTGTAGCTGCAACAAATAATTACAGAAAACTTTGTTGGCTGAATTCGGCTAGATTTTTGATGGAGGCGGAAATGTTGTAGGCCCATGTGCTCAAATTTGGGTGCACGTTAAAGAACTCCAAGTGGTCAAAATTTTCGGAGGCCTACACTACGGCGTCTCTCATAATTATATGGTGGTTTTCGGGCGTTAAACCCCACATATCAATAAATAAACGTTGGAGAGAAAGTACAAAGGTTTTCAGTGCTTTATGTATTGGTGAGAAACTTTAAACACACCTTTCTGAGAGAAACGGATTCTCGGGAACCGCTGGGCTATAGGCACTTTGTAGTTAGTACTTCGGTTGATCTGAAAGTATGCTATGTCACACATATCGGCTTACATATTGTGCATGCACATTTGCACTTCACAACAAAAGTTGTTGCAATGATCATTGCATGGTAGTGTATAGGCGTTCTGTGTGGCTACGCGCCTCGTCCGACCTGGCAACACTGCTCGTTGGGCTCGTGGGGTGATTTTCGACCGTTGTAGTTGTGACTATTATATTATAACTATTATAATATATCTATTATATTATATCTCCATTATTCTAAATCTTAACAATAATTTTTAAAACCACTCGATGCTTGGCCAATCCCCTATAGTGGGTATGCGCCACGATCAATAGGTGAATAACAACAACGACTGCGTCCGATTCTCAACCACTGCCGTGCGAGATTACTTATTCTTGAAAAGACTGCTACGGATGTCTTAGAGACTGTACCATGGACATTCAAGAATTTGGTTGATGGCTGCATTGCTATTCTTTACAGGCTTCTGCAAGTCAACGAATATCTTGGACACATAATCATCGGCGTCTGCGTCAGTGCTACAAGGTGGCTTCATTGTCTCGACAACTGCTTGTGCTGCGCTTACGTCGAGCTCACCTACTGTTGCCAGGACATCGCCTTCTTTGTCTGTTGCATCGTAAGTGTAACTGATGCCTTAGTTCAAGGCAGTGCAGATTGCGTTGTCAAGACTTTCGGTGCCTTGCTTCATTTGACGGCCTTTCTGAAGACGAGCTTCGCCAACGGGTGCAATGGAATGGCCTCAGCAGCATGCGCAATTTTGTCCTGGTGCCACAGCTTCCTGGTGCTTCTGCTGAATTCAGCAGGGCTGCTGAATGCAGATGCTACCGTACACAGCATTTCAGGTTGGGCGCTATGCGCTATACGGCGTCTCTGTCACGCAGAAGTCAATCAAGACCTGCGTTACAGTGGCAGTTGACTTTGTTATGAGTGCAGTTCGTCTATGTGGCTTGTGGGCTGTCACAGTTTCTTTTCGGTCAGCCGGTAGACGTATACACGGGATTAGGGATCCTGCTGCTGATTGCGGTCATCGTGAAGATTGCTGTTCAGTGCAAGGGCTCATTAAACCGTGTGGATACATTTCTCGCGCCTTCTCAACGCCATGAGAATTCGGATGCCACAGCAGCTGTCGCAGCGCAATAGAACGACGTGAAAACCACCATCTCCTCCGTTTACCATGACGTTTAGAAGAAGCACTACAGTTCACAGGGACAGTTTGACTCGCCTTAAACAAGAGCTTGAAGAAGAACGGGAGAAACACCTCTGTGTCGTCTGTGTAAACCAGCCACGTACCGTTGTTCTTATGCCTTGTCGTCATTTTGCCCTGTGTAGCCAATGCATTGAGGTACTGTTTCAGCAGGAGCAGGAAAACTGTCCATTGTGTCGACAAGTTATTTATGAAGCAATTACTGTGTATCTCTGAACATAGTCAAGAATTGACTCATTTTCTTTACTCTGCAAGTACAAAAAGTACCAGAAAACAATTTTTTTCTTTCTTTCCCTGTGTCATGTTCTGAAACCAGTTTACTTGTGTGTGCATGTATAAAGGTTTCAGAACAGGCATAGCCTTGTGCAAAATATATTGGACCAAGGTAGTGTGTACTGATTATAATGTAGTTGTGGCCTATGCAATGAAGAAAGACGCAGTGTTCTGGCCATGAGAAAAAAACTGATAAACAAGCGTCCAAAATTACCCTGTGTGCCGTCAAGTGGTGAGCTGACTTCTGCTGAGAGCCCTGCTATGGCCGCGCTTTCATGAGAGCAGTTATCTCGACAGCAGACAGAAAGCCACAAGGGAGCAGTTTCAGCATGCACTCTTATAGTGTGTATACTTCCGCTCACAAGTCTATGCATTGCCTACACAGTGATTCACCACAATGTAAATAGCCATTTGAACACTATCGTGTCTGACCGTGTTTGCACTATATCCGCTGTAGTCAGTTTTGTAATTTAGCCTATTTAAGACTTTGTGAATTGTATACTCTGTGAGCCTCTGTGATATCAGGTAAAGGAGAACTCAATTGTAGAGCCCATACTCTAGCCAGATAAGTAGCCTCAAAACTGAATGAGCACTTCTGCACCACTTAACTTACTTTTGCTAACCGGCTTACTAGTAGTGAATTATTTTTTTTAATTAGTTTGTTTAAAAACAACATGAACACACTAGTGTGTCTTACCTAACTTGGGTCAAGCTAAAGTTTACAAATCATCAAATAGCCTGCGGCATGTTTGTAAAGCATCACAGTCACTTACTCATCTACACACCTTCATCATAATAAGCTGGTGATAATTGTAACGGAGCACTTTGTAATGGGTAAGTCTTGAACTACCTATATGCGCAATTAAGATAGTGTGATGCCGGCTATAATTTCACGCTTCTCCCATGCAATTTTACCTGTGACACTTGCATTGTTTTTTTTTTTCAAAAGGTTGCAAGCAGCGACACAGCTCTACTTTCACACTGAAGACCTGGATTCTACACTGGCTCAGAGGCATGACTTTTATTCTCCGAATTTTTCACTCATGGCACCACAATTTCTGCGAAACAAGTTCTTTAATGCTGTCATGTTAAACAGGAAGCGAAATGATGTGACCATCGTGGTGTTGTATTGTGCTATCTATTTTTTTTCACTTGTGTGTCATTCCATCTTTTTTTCTTTTTAGTCGCGGTTGGGACGATGTTCAAATGGAAGACGAAGATGGCCTCGAACTGCGTGCCTAATATGATCTTTAGTATTCAGTCTGTGATGAAACGTAGAGGAAGAAGACAGGCATTCGATCCATCTCTGTCTTTAAATACCACTGGCAAATTGTTAATAGTTCTCTTTCGCACACTGGTAATTTTTTTGGTTGCCACTGCTTGGTTAACGAGTAAAATTCAATTGCATGTATAATTGATCTCTGGTATAAATAAAAAAAGTTCCCCTTTCCATTTGAAAACATGACAATAAAGAAATCCGGCTTGCGAGCTCGTTCCTCGTAAGATTCTTTGAAATTTATGTTGAAAAAAAGCACATTCTGTTGTCAGGTGTATATTTTGTTTTTGCATTTTTGGCTACAAAATCGCACAAAACTGTGAGGAATGATGCTACGAGCTACAATTTTTGCAGCATAATATTTTCAATTTCAATCCAAAACAAAATGTCACAACATTTAGAATGCGCGATTTTGCACAGCTGTTAAAACGCATTGTTTAGGCAATATTTTTTTCTAAATAACTAAGCTTTCGCAACCAAAAATTTTATAATTATGCCAGAGGTGACCACTAAGAAAATGCCACTAGTTACATCACTGTACCTCATTGGTCTTTTTTTATTTACTTATTTTAGCCCAAGATTGCTGGGACATGTTCCATGTCAGTAGATTTACCAGTACAGCTTAGCTTTGTTGATTCATGCTACTGAGTCACTGAGGAAGTATGCACCGTTTTTTTATCTGCACTTTACTTCCTTACTTCCTCTGATGACTCTGCACAGTTTCGAATTTATTCTTCATCTTCCGGCCACTGCCCCCTACGCATCTGAGCGGACACTGGAAAGAGGCTGAGCAGACGACGCGACATGGATGGTATACATGTGTAGAGGCAAATCTACCTTCCTTTTGGCTAAAATGCCTTCTGGGTTTGACAGTTCTAAACGTAACTCGTGAAATAAAGAGTAGTTTGCAACCCACAGTGTCCCGAAATCTATATTTTGCCGGGTAACATGAATACCGGGCTCCAGTGGTACTTGAAAGCAAAATTTCAGGTTAAATAGCGTTTATATAGGCATCGATGTTGAAAACAGACATTTACAGGCACCTATACGAATTGAGGCTACAATGTCCAAAATAGGCATATATAGGCACTACAAAAGCACTATAAAAGCTCTCCTTGACCTCTAATTTGTGCTCATGTGTCAAAATGACATGATAGGAGCACAAGAAACGAAACAGGCATTTGCATATAATCCGGCTATAGTCATAACACTGTATATCCTTAATCAAGCATAAGACTCACGGTCTGCCTGCTCCAAAGCTTGCTACAAAAAGATTTGTCTACCACTCCTTCGGCTCAACTATTATTTCATCTGGTTATCCTGTGAAACAAATCCGTTGTAATAGAGGGCAGTCCCTCATACTTGAGATACATACTATTGCTATTTGCAAATGACCATTTGCTGATGCGCCAGTCAATGTTGTGCCTGACTCGTGCCTTCCTTTCAACATTCTACGCCACGCCGTTTTTTGTAGGTTAGTGTGCTTGGAATAAGCGTGCCTGTTTAGTGTAGAACGCCGGTCCGTTCACAGTATGGCGGCCTGGCTGCCCGCATTTTCAAGGCATTCTACGAAACATGAGAAGCAACGAAAAAGACGCCTACATCTACCCACATGACGAGCTGGAGTAAATGCGTCGCAGAGTGGTCAGGGTATCGGTTGAATGTTGCGTAATTGAGTATGGTTTGGAAAATGCTTAACTGTCATTTCGTCTTTATTATTCCTATTAATTGAATGAAGGAGATGCGTTGCCCTCAACGAGTGGTGGGACGCTGATGTTTGGGTGTACCCCACTGCTGCTTGAACGTACCATTGCTTCCATCGCATCTACTCGAGTCAAGAAAAGGGTCAAGTCAAACAAAAGCCATGTAAGGACGCCTTTGACTGAATTCAAAACGTGCGATCTGGTGCCTACATATAGCGGTTAGCCGGTGAATGGCTGTGCAGCACAAGAAATCAGTTTTTTACTAGCAGATGCTGCCTGCAACGGCCTTCATATTAATGTTCTCTTAATGACGTTTGGTTTGATATTCATGAAAGACGTCAGACAGTGCTTGAATGACTGTTAGTCGTTATAACGTCACGTAAGTCACTAGTGATCAGGTCAGTTGGCCGAGTCATAAATATGACATTATTGCTCTCTCACAGACGTTTCGTTCGATATGCATGAAGACAGGTTAGGACAGCGCGTGCGTGTGTGATAGACGTGATGACGTCAAATGAGTCACCAGTAATCACGTCGCTAGGCCTAGTGAGAGCATTCAAGTTATTGCTCTCTCAAAGACGTTTCGTTTGATATACATGAAGGCAGGTTACAGAGTGTTGCGTGGGTGTCAGGCGTGATGGCGTCACGCGAGTCAATAGTATTCACGTCACTAGGCCAAGTGACAGCGTTCGAGTTATTACACTCTCAAAGACGTTTCGTTTGATATTTATGAAAACAGGTTAGGACACCGCGTGCATGTGTGATGGGCATGACGACGTCGCTTGAGTCACTAGTGATGACGTCACCAGGCCTAGTAACATCGTTCAAGTTATTAGAGTTTCAAAAACGTTTTGTTTGATGTGCATGAAGACCCATTAGAGAGTGCTTGCGTGATTTTTAGGTGAGATGACGCCACGCCAGTCACTTGTGATGACGTCACTCGGCCTAGTGCCAGAATTCAAGTTATTACCCTTTCAAAGACGTTTTGTTTGATATGCATGAAGGCACATTAGAGAGTGCTTGCGTGATTTTTAGGTGAGATGATGTCACACCAGTAACCAGAGATGACGTCACTGAGCCTTGTGACAGCGTTCAAGTTATTACTCTCTCAAAGACGTTTCGTTTGATATATGTGAACTCAGGTTAGACACTGCGTGCGTGGGTGTCAGACGCGATGACGTCACACGAGTCACTAGTGATCACGTCACTAGGCCGATTGACAGCGTTCAATTTATTAGCCTCTCGAAGACGTTTCGTTTGGTATACATGATGGCAGGTTAGACATTGCGTGCGTGGGTGATAGGTGCGATGACGTCACCTAAATCACAAGTGATCAAGTCAGTTGGCTGAGTCGTAGGTACAACGCTATTGCTCTCTCAAAGACGTTTCGTTTGGCATGCATGCCGGCAGGTGAGTAAATAACGTGCCTGGGTGATATTTGTGATGACGTCCCCTGAGTCACTGGTGATCTGGTGACTCGGCCGAGTTTTAGGTATCAAGATCCCGCCCTTTCAAAGACGTTTCATTTGATATGCATGACGGAAGGTTAAGACAGTGTGTGCGTGGGTGATATGCGTGAAGACGTCACCTAAGTCACTCGTGATGAGATCATTGGTCTGGTTAATAAGTATCAAGTTATTACTGTGTGGACGGCGTTGCCTTTGATATGCATGTCGAAGGTGTGAAAAGTGCTTACGCGTGTGATAGGCGTGATAAATTCGCGCGAGTCACATTGTGTCACTAGTGACTCATTCATGATTTTTCCCTGTTAAATTCACTCCAAAGCTATTCACTCCACGCATTCCCGAAAATTCTGGGTTGGTTTGAAGTCACAATGTCATCAGGATTAAATTCACTGGCGTCCGGAATAAATCGGCTGGCGGTTGGATTAATTTCAGTGGAACTTGGATTAAAATGAATGGCACCTGGATTAATTTCAGTGGCGGCTGGATTAAACTGACTGGCGCCTAGATTATTTTGGCTGGCGCTTGGAGTAATTTGAGCGGGGAAACCTGTAGATTCGTGACGACATGACGTGGTTATTTCAAGCTATCACGCGTACAAGTATGTTAAACAAACTTGACCGCCAACGCGCTTCAGCTCACGTGATTTGCGTCCAGTACGTAGTTCGATCGATGTACTACACCATTCGTCAGGCATTCAGAACCGTCTCTCGTCTGACGATCTAAGTCGTGCAGTACTATTGTCACGTGTGTTCATGACGACATGCCGTTCGGCCATCAGCTGTTTATAAAAGAAACTCTTAAGTCGAGTTGACTTGTGCCCGGAAAACCAAGTTCACTCGATCACACGTTCACTCGCAGTAGTTCACAGCCACCATTAATCTCACCATCGGTGGAACGAGCGTTATCGCAGAGGCTCGCGTCGGGAGAATAGTAATAAAAACTGTGTTAGTAACCTCTAGTAACCTCTGTCGTACACGCGAATAGTCTGAAACAATCTAGAAGTTTCTCAAACACTCTGGCGCGGCCTGCGCTGATCGATTTTTCATGAGACCAACACGATCATGTACATAAAAAAATAAGCGAGCGTGGAATATCATCGCTATACTGTACAACCAAATCTCTTTCATGCAATGACTCACTCTCAAGTTTTCCACACCCACCGGAAAAATCAACTACAAAAAATAAAGTCATACAACAAAACCTTGTGTTAAAACTAATACAGTTTTGAATGTCACATTGGTTTCACAACATCATGCTGTTATTTATCGCCTGTACATATTCCTTGCACGACTTGTTTCATTTGCAGTAAAAGTATTTCTTGCAACAATACACATGTCCGGGTGCAAAGTGCATCTTGGAACACAAGATGAACTAAGCAGTTTATGTAGCTGCAATTAAAAAAAACTGGGTTACCTGATTCATCAACTGCAATGACTTTTCTTGTGCAGTGATAATGTACATGTATGTGCACAGTACACGTTATAAGGAATATGCGACCATACTTGAAGTCATCTGCAGTATTAACTAACAGTATTAACCCTGCAGTTCCTTGCACATCTGATTCTTTCATAAAGATATATATTCAAAGTTTTTTATCGATTTAAATACTTAGCTTTTGAAAGACATTTCTTTTCTTTCCAGCTTTAGAATTACTGGCATATGCTTTTATAACTGTTTGTCAAAAGTGGCATATTTATTACATACCAGACGTAATTCGCTCTGGAAGGAATGACTTACGCAGTTTTTGTGAAGCACTTGTTTGGAATGTGCTTGCTGACACAGGCGCAGTGTGTGCAGATGTAGTATTGATTACTACGGAATAACAGCGCTGTTGAAAAATTAAAGAGAAGGAAATGGACACACATGCTGTGTCTGTAGTTTCCTCCCACCTTTTATTTATATAGTGCTCATCAATGTCGTCCTTATAAATTCATGGTTGAATCAAGTTTATGCAAATGGAGATATTCATTGAGACACTTCATTGATGAGATCCAGCAAACATTGCCCTAACTTGACGCAGCATATTTTGATTCTATTATGAGTCATAAGATTAGTTGGCATAGGCACATGCTAAAGAATGACTGGTATATAAATCATGACAAAAGGAAATAGCTACATTGAGGACAGTGTAGGTGCAACATTGCTTGTGACCTTGGTCTCAGGTTTTATCTCTTTCTCTGTTGAAACAACCACATATACTATGTTAACTTTTTGTTAAAATGGCCCAATCGGTAATTAGTCAGCAAATTCGTGCTCATTCCTTGGAGGTACCTTTATTGTATAGAAGAAGGTGTTTTTCTTTGCTGTCTTGTATACATGGATACAGAAGTACAGGGCAATGCATACACCCCTGGCATCAACAAAGCCAGAAGAAATCAGGGTATAAATACCGCTTTATTTCAAATGCGCAAGATTGTGATATCCTATTACATATGAGTACTAGGTCTTCGGAATCATTTGTCCTTTCTTGTTCAGTTTTAGAATTACTGGCATGCTTTTAACTTCCTGCAAGAGTTCTTTACTCACTTACTGTTCTTTTTGTGATTGAACCTATGCGTACCAACGTGAAGCTTCTGCTCGTATACTAAACTCTTAAATGAATAACTCCCTCATTTATTGTGTGGAGCACTTTTTCACACTGTGCTTAGTAGCACACACTGATGGTGTACTACTAAATACATCTATTCATGAGGAGAATCGTGCCGCACTGTAGATAAATTAGAGATAAGGCAACAGGCACAACATGGGTCTGTAATTTTCATCATATCTTTTAATAATGGTTCTGTTTGGTTTCTTTCTTATAAAGAAAGTGCACGGCATAATTAAGTCTTGGCAAATTCGGCACAGTCCCATCTTTAAGCAGGGTACTGTACAAAATTTTTGCAGAGTCGACAGGGCTGCAAAAAAAAGCTTGGTGAAAGCCGAAGACGCAGGATGTTTTTGCCCCATTGTGTATCAGAAGGTGCTCAGGATAAAAAGACAATAAAAATGACAGAGAGATTAGTCATAACAATACAAAATATTTATACTCGGTAGTGCATAGATTCAACATTGTGTGTTACCTTGAAAACGCGTTTAATCTGTTGCTTTGTTGATGCAACCACGTGATTTTGTATAACGTGGAAAAAGCTCCGCAAGCAATTCGTCACCTGAGTTGTAATCCCTATAGGGTTTGCTTCATCGTACATTACCCGTGCAGCAAAAAGTTTGTTTTTATTTGCTGCATTGCATACAACATGGCTAGAACTGTACATGAACTGCGCTTGCACGTGTGGCATCAACAAACCCACACAGGAAACAGAGCTATGAATATCAGTTTATTTTAAGGCACACAAGAATGTCACATTCTACTTTGATGCTGACAGGTAAGAGATCGAGGAAACTAACTTTTTTATACATACTGAGACCAAATAACAAATTCTTCATTGTTACAAACTCTACGACATGACATGTGGGGTTTAACGTCTCAAAACCACCATATGATTATGAGAGACGCTCATTTTTACAAACTCATTCAGCAAGAAGGCAAAAGCCAGTGATTTGTGCAACGTGGTAGGCATATGAAATAAGGCACACTGATAACAGGCTAGTTACAAGCCACTCTATGGATGTTTTCCAGGAACACATGCTTTCTTAGCTCCTTTGCCATAGCACTCATGCAATTCTAGACAATGCACCAAACATCGGAGGCTGCAAATGTATGAGTGTTTTCTGGGTGCATTGGAGGCCACAGAGGACCATAAAACCACGTGCGATAAAATACAGTGTGCGAACGCTTCCACTACGGCTCCTGCTTTTTTCAACGTTTTTGCGAAGCCACTTTGTGATTTCAACGTCATATTAGTGCAACGACTTCCAGAATACACAAGGACTCTGCCGACACAATTTGGGTGCAGTGAGTGCTTGCTTCTTGCACTTTATTTCGCCTCCGCCATCGTCGCTCGCCCACCGACAGCTAGCCCTGACGAGTGTCTTCTTTGCTCCAACGTGGCGCGTACTTGCTCGCGCACCCCGTAGCCGCACTGTCTCGCTGAGCAATGGAGTACTAAGTGACAGGGAAAGACATTGACCCGGAAGAAATCACGCCAGACCAAGGCTGGCAGACCGCTTCATGTCGCCGAGCAAAAAATTAGGGCTCCAAACGTGTGCCGTCATACAGCGCTTTGAAACGCAACGAGCACAAGCCCCGCAACAGAGAAAATGTGAAGAACAAAATTATTTGAGCAATCCGAATGCCTCACCTACCAAAGAACGACATCCACATTATCATTAGGCCCAGAGGGGGTCTTAACATCGCTAGGGTTGGCCCAACGACAATCGCTGAAGCCATTTCGACTTCGGCAGGTATCAGCCCATCGGAACAGCAAGCAAACACGTTCTGCCCCGACATTAAACTGAATATCTGAGTAGCCAGCACGCCGAAGAGAGAAAATGCTAATCGCTACGTGCGCGTTAAAGAAATCTGCATCGCTGACAAGACCTATGAAGTTAGTGCCTACGAAGCGGCACCACATATACATGCAAAGGCTTCATTCGAAGGATTCCCGTGCAGGATGGTTCGGCAGACATTGATGCGAAGATAGTCAACGACCGCAATCCACTAGCTTTGGAGGCCAAGCGCATCGGAAGTGCCACCGCAGTGATCGTGGCCTTCGATGGACATCGTGTGCCCAATTTTGTGCGATACGGATCGGTGCTACTTCAAGGTACACTATACCGTTGTTGATTATTTTTCACGTTCTGGGCTGGGACAAGGAAACGAAGAAGAAGAAGAGCGCGAGCGAGGGACGCGGGGACGCTCAAGTGACAGCAGAGCGCTTCCGAACGCAGTTAAATAAACAAGTATTTTTGCCTTATACCTAAAAGACGGAGTTGAGTCTGATCGCAGTGTCTGGAACGCCATCGTCTAAACATTGGTGCCGAAGAACCGGGATTGAAAACCAGGACCCTACGGACGGCTACCAGTCAACTGCAGCGGCATGGAGCGACTGAAGTCGAAGCGGACGTCGTGGCGAGCACAGAACACGAGGATTATAAACGAGGCAAGTGATCTCCTCACTAACGACTCTGCCTCCTATGACCAGCTCAACTCCATATATGAGAGGCTGAAGGCTAATAACGAAGAGCTTAAAAACTTGAACAACGTGATTGAGCCGCATATACCTGACGAGGAGTTCGAGGTCGAGTATAACGCTGTCTTACAATACGAGGACGTTGCTACGCGCATTCTCGCTGAGATTCTGAGCAAGAAAGATCGCATGCTAAGGACATCAACCGGAATCCAAGAAACAGTTTCCCAGACAGTCGTAGCACCATCAGATGGAACTGGAGTTAAATTGCCTAAACTGACAATAGCTACTTTTTTTGGAGACCTATGCAAGTGGCCCGAATTTTGGGAACAATTTTACCAAATTGTTCATAGTAACAATCGCATCACTGCCACGGAGAAGTTTCATTACCTGCGACTGTATCTTAAAGGAGACGCTGCATCAGTAATTGCGGGCCTTCCGACGACAGAAAGTTGCTACAGTGACGCCATCAAAATGCTACAGAAGCGATTTGGGGACAAGACGCGCCTGGAGCAAGAATATTTTGCCAAGCTACGGATGTTAAGCCCTGTCCGTTCATCGACTGACACCAAAGCGCTACGCAGCTTGTACGACCAAGTTCTCGTGAATATCCGAGGCTTAGAGACTTTGGGTGTGCACAAGTCGTCATTTTCGTCAATGCTCTGCGACATCCTACTGCGTGCTCTTCCACGGGATATAGTCGTGCAGTATCATCGATCTTGTGCCGTCCAGTTGGCATATGACTCGAGAGCTGAAGCTACATCCGTGGGACTGGACCGTGTGCTCAACTTCCTGTGTATTGAGCTGGAAAGCCTGGAAAAGAGTGATTTTAAGGATGCCAAAGAACGAGAACATGGAACACTCCCCGTGGCCAGTCAGTCGACGTACTCTCGGCGTGGAAAACCGACGTCATCTGTGCTTCACAGCAACTCGGTACGAGAAAAAAAGGACAACTGCGTATTCTGCTCGTCCAGCCATCATGGATCGGAAGCCTGCACAGGTGACTTGTCACTGACGCAGAAGAAGCAACTGCTTTCCAACGACAAAAGGTGTTTCCGCTGCACCACCAAAGGACATCGGGCACGGGACTGCAAAAAAAGGATTTCCTGCTCCAAATGCCAAGCTCGACACGCTACAAGCATGTGCGATCCCGATAGGTGTTCGCGGAAGTCAGACTATGCTAACAAGAACCACGAAAAAACTACGACAGTCTGTGCATCACTTGGAAGAAGACCCGTCAAGGAAGACTCTACCACTTCCGTTTTTCTTCAGACTTTCAGAGCATGGGCCATGAATGATGACACCTGCCGCTACATACGAGGCGTTTTCGATGGTGGCAGTCAGAGGACTTTCGTAACTGAAGATCTGTCCAAGCACCTCAAGCTGAAAAGCGTGGGAGCAACTCGAATAGCCTTCAATACTTTCGCAAATACATCGGACCAAGAGGCTAAGAGGCGTCGCATAGTAGAACTACGACTGCGAAGCCAGTTTTCCGACGCGGAAATAGTCTTAACTGCCATAGAGATCCCAAGCATCTGCCAAGACATCGCAGAGACTGCAATGGACGTAGCCTTCGTTGCGTCTTTCAAGAAGCTGGGAAACGATGTTGCCGATGAGCTCCAACATCCATCTATCATAACTAAGAGTGGCATCAGCGTACTTATCGGGTCCGATCAGATGTGGAAAGTGTTGACCGGCGAAGTTTCACGGTGCGAAGGCAACGAATCATTGATCGCACTGAACTCCAAGCTTGGATGGACCTTCCAGGGAAGCACATCGCACTTGGTGTCCCACCCAACTACTTCACAAATGATGGTGTGCGTGCTAAAAGCCCAAGCTACCGATTCCGACGAGATATTGCGCTCCTTTTGGGAACTTGAAAACATAGGAATTACGGACGCGATAAACAAGCCACCTGAAATGAGCGACACCATGAGGCATTTTGAGCAAACGATTAGCTTCAAAAACGGAAGATATGAAGTGACCCTCCCTTGGAAGGATAATTTCGAGCTTGCAAGCAACAGGCAAGTAGCCGTTACTCGACTGGACAGGCTTGTCAACCGTCTCAACTCCAGAAAAGGACTGCTCGAAACGTATGACCGTACCATAAGGGAGTACTTGAGGGCAGCACACGCCGAAGTAGTCAGTGACGTACCTGCAGAGGTGACGAAATTATATTACATGCCGCACAAGGAAGTCATGCGTGAACAAGCACTGACGACGAAAATGAGAGTGGTGTTTGACGCTTCGTCACATGCCAAAGGATGCAAGTCACTTAATGACTGCCTTCAAAAGGGTGACAACTTATACCAAGACCTCGTGCAAATTTTGCTACGCTTCAGAACGCACCCGGTGGCAGGTATCGCGGACATAGAAAAGGCATTCCTTCAAATTGCGATTCGGGAGGACGACAGAGACGCTTTCCGCTTTCTCTGGTTTGCAGAAGGAGATTTATCCAAGGGCAAGCTGCAAGAGTGGAGGATGACACGAGTGCCTTTTGGAGCCACATGTAGCCCATTTTTGCTCACAGCTACTATTCTCTACCACGTAAAAAGAGCACCGGCTGTCATGGCACAAACTGCGCAAACTCTTGCCGAGTCGTTTTACGTGGATGACTTAGTCACTGGTGCCGACACAGAAGAGGAAGCCGCTAAACTATGCCGAGAAGCGCGCTCAATAATGAAATCGGCCGGCATGACATTGCGAAAATGGACAACAAATTCAGCAAATTTGATGCGCACGCTTGACAATCAAGTGGAATCTACTAGTAATGAGATGGTCGTTCTTCACGAGACGTCGGTCAAGGTTCTGGGTTTGGTTTGGAATCCTGAAAAGGATGAATTCAACTTTTCGGTTGAAAACCTACTCCGGTTTTTGACAGCACAGACGGGTACAAAACGATTTGTCTCGCTGTCAGCATCAAGAATATTTGACCCGTTGGGATTTGTAGGACCATATACTATTGCCATACGAATATTGTTTCAGAGACTGGGGATACGAGGAATCGGCTGGGATGAAGTCCTACCCAATGACCTGCAAAAAGAATGGAATGATTGGGTCATCCAGCTGCCGCAACTGCAAGACGTCCTCGTTCCTCGCTATCTGGGCGGCGGAGCAAGGAAGACCAATGTGCTTCAAGTACATGTTTTCTGCGATGCCAGTCCAGCGGCATACGGAACAGCGATATACGTCGTATCAAGTCCTGAGAAGCCGATACTGTTGATTGCGAAGTCCCGTGTAGCACCCATTAAGGAGACACCGCTGCCGCGATTGGAGCTGCTGGCTGCTTTAATAGGCTCAAGAATGTTAGCATACGTGAAAAGGGCTTTGAGGAATGTTCAAGTTGACTACACGATGTGGACAGATTCCGCCATTGTGTTGTCATGGATAAAACGTGACGTCAAAAAGTGGAAACAGTTCATAGCCAACAGAGTCAATGAAATTAGGTGCACTACAGATCCATCAAAGTGGAAATACTGTCCTGGAACGGACAACCCGGCTGACCTACTCACACGTGGCGCGACGCTTGAAAGACTGATGTGCAGCTCGAAATGGTGGCATGGTCCCGAGTGGCTAACTAAACCGATGTCTGAATGGCCCCTACAGCTCTGTGAACTAGACATAGCGGAAGCCACCCAAGGTGAAGTTACAACAGTCCACGTCGCACTGATGACACGCTTCTCAGTTCCGATAATTGATATTCAACGGTACAGCAGGCTTCAACAGCTACTCAGAGTCACTGCGTGGATTTTCAGATTTACTGACCGATGCAGAAAAAGAAGTAATCATACAGGACATCTCGTAGCAACAGAAATCCTGAACGCTGAACAGTATTGGATAAAATGTACACAAGAGCAAGGCTTTCTTGAAGAACTCACCACTTTGACCAACGGCCAACCAGTCGAGTCTACATCTCGAATCGCTGAACTACGCCCTTACATAGACAAAGACGGAATTCTTCGGGTTGGAGGCCGTTTATCCCTCATGCATTCCACCCAAGATGTCAAGCACCCAATCATAATGCCGTCCAGTCACCACTTTTCGACACTTTTGGCAAACAGAGCCCATCTTCAAGTCTTACATGGAGGAGTTAGAGATACACTTACGCAGCTTCGGGAACGCTACTGGATTTGTCGAGCTCGCTCTTTGGTAAAAAGAGTGCTGCATGGCTGCAGTATATGCAAGCGTTTCAGTGCGGGCCCAGGAACTGCTGAGACTGCTCCGTTAACAAGTCATCGAGTGACACCAACGAACCCGTTCGAAGTTGTAGGAGTCGACTTCGCGGGCCCTCTGTATGCACGCACGGAGAAAGGGGACACGAAGTGCTACGTTGCACTTTTTACGTGCGCCGTATCTAGAGCCGTGCATCTCGAGCTTGTCTCGGAAATGACATCCGAGGCTTTCCTGCTGTGCCTACGACGATTTGCAGCTCGGAGAGGATTACCTAGGGTGATCTATTCTGACAACGCACGAAGCTTTCACAAGACATCGGCAGACATAAAGCGGCTAAACCGAATGTTCTCTGAAGAGGACGTCGCTAGTCACCTCAGCACCAAAGGCATTTCGTGGAAGTTTATAGCACCAAATGCTCCTTGGTGGGGTGGATGGTGGGAGCGCCTTGTACGATCAGTGAAGCTTCCGCTGCGAAAAATTATTGGCAAAGCTCGTCTGAACTACGAAGAAATATCGACAGTGCTGGCGGAGGTAGAAGCAGTTGTAAACTCTAGGCCTCTGACTTTCATCGAGACAGATGCAGGAGAACCTTGCACTTTGACGCCAGCCGAACTTCTCCTTGGACGAAGATTGACTTCCATACCGTATGCGACCGCTGACGAAGTCAACAGTAATTCCAAACGATCAGACGCCATACGCAGACACAACTACAGGAAGCTGCTGGTTGAAAGTTTTTGGAAGCGTTGGCAAAAAGAATACCTGTTGCAATTACGATCTGCACACTTTGCCGACACGAAATCAAATACAGCATTGAAGCAAGGGGACATCGTTCTCGTGCATGCGGACAACACTCCACGCCAGCAATGGAAGCTTGCAAGGGTCACGGAAGTGTACCGCAGTGCAGACGGTGTCATTCGTTCTTGCAAGATCAAGTTGCAAGGTGGTCACCTTGCGATCAGGCCGATACAAAGACTGTACCCACTTGAACTATGTGTTTAACTTTGCGCGGCCGGGAATGTTGATTATTTTTCACGTTCTGGGCTGGGACAAGGAAACGAAGAAGAAGAAGAGCGCGAGCGAGGGACGCGGGGACGCTCAAGTGACAGCAGAGCGCACACTGCGCTTCCGAACGCAGTTAAATAAACAAGTATTTTTGCCTTATACCTAAAAGACGGAGTTGAGTCTGATCGCAGTGTCTGGAACGCCATCGTCTAAACACCGTAGACAGATAGATATTCGCTACGCTTACGGTCGGCTCGGCCATCGAGCGGACGTGTGCCGGAATCCTGGAGACGTTATCTGGAGGGGCTGCAGCGTGCCGAATCCCGAAAAAGAACACCGCTGCACACCAACATGCAAGCTTTGCGGAGGAGCCCACCTCACTGCCGACAGTGATTGTAATGAACGCTACCACATTCCATACGTGGTGCGTCGACGACGATGGGAGCAAGCACACTCGACGCGACACAACAATTATGAAGCAATGAACAAGTTCAACGCAAACGCTGACGACGACCAGGCCTAGAAGCTTTCTACAGACGGTCGATCCGATGGTAGCCGATCCCGGTCCCGATCCCTGAGTCGTCCCAGGAACCGCACCATGCGTGTATCGAGGTCCCGGAGCCACCCTCGGACCCATTCCCGCAGCGCGCGAAGTGGGACTCCAACCACATCTATGTCGCGAGGCTAGTCCAGGTCTCGTTCTCGTTCACGTCACGGTTCCCGTTCCGGTTCCCGGCCCGGGTCACGCTCCAGCTCCCGCTCTGGTTCCGGGCCTCACGCCGGTTCTAGGCCTCACCCAAGTTTCACCGGGGTCTCGCGTCAACGATCGCCTAGCCCATCGGCACCACCATCGCCAGGCAACGCGAACAAGAATGAGCGGGGACCTCTCACTTGGGCGGACGCCGTCCGGAGAAAAGGAAACACTACATCACATGTAGAGTCGGATTCACTCCCAGAGCATGATACACACACCACATCTGAGATAGCGATCTTAAAGCACGAAAATGAGATGATGAAAGAAACAATACGCAAACTAACAGTCGCAATTGCTGAACTAAAACTGACAGAAACGCACGCACTGCTACGCCCACAACCGGCAACGATGACAATGCAGTCACCCCGTTGCAGCCACAACCTGTAGGCGCCGGTAACGACGACAGCGAGAGCGCACCCAAGAAACGCGTGGTCGCCCACGACCAGCCAGCTTTAAAGGCAGAGTTAGACGACATTAAGAGCACGCTATCGGCGATGGAGGAAAGCCTTCGCTTTCTTGGCGAAAGCATGGCTCTCGTGCAGTCTACTCTCGCGGCACATGGTAATCATTTGGGCCAAGTGGAGCAATATCTTGATCACGTCGTCGCCCCTACCGTTGCCATGGGTGAGCCGTTGTCGCAACGCACAGCCGGGCCCAGTCCACTGCATCACGCGGCATTTATGCACCCGCCGGGTGCTCAGACCGACTCCTAAATGCTTCAAGATGGCCAGGCCAATAGACGATTTGCGAATCTGGCAATGGAACTGCAGGAGCTTCACCCACAAGAAAGCTTTTCTGCAGCAATACCCTCGTAGCAACGAAGCCAAACCTCACATCATGCTATTACAAGAGACTGTAGTACCAACCGCCACGTTTTCCGGATACCAGTGGTTGCCCGGCCCCTCGAGAGGACGCGGTATCGCCACCCTGGTCGCTAACAAGATTACCTGCACAGTGCACAGTCACAATGTGCCCGAAATTGAACTCGTTATGGTCGAAATTCTCCCTGGCAACATATCACAACAAAGCGTATGCATGCTCAATGTATACTGTAGTCCCAGCCACCATAGACAAAGATTCACACGCTTGTTCCAGAAAGCTGTCCGTCTCGCGGGGCCTAACCCGCTAGTGATTGCAGGCGATTTCGACGCCGCGCATAGCGCCTGGGGCTACACGTACGACACATCCAAAGGTAACAAGCTTTGCAAAAATGCGAATGACACGGGCCTTATTCTCATTACGGACAAGACCTTCCACACTCGCACTGGTACATCCACGCAAAGAGATACTACGCCGGATTAATGCTTCGTCAAGAATATCTTCGACGCCCACTGGTCCAACCTCGTGGTAGATCTCGGTAGCGACCACTTCATATTGGCTGTACATCTCCCAACAGTAAGCCGGAAGACAAGGTCGTACACGTGGGTCTACTGGGACCTCCTTCGTAAGACCCGCGCAGAACGACCTCTTCCCAATACCCCACCAAGCCCCGAGACGTGGACGTCCCAGCTCAAAGCTGATGTAAACAAGGCAATTAAAACCATCAGCACAGACCTTCCCAGCGAAAAGATCGACAGTCGTCTCGCCCACCTACTAGAGGCCAAACAGTCTCTATTGGCCCGGTAGAAGGGCCAGCGCCTTAATCGGAGGTTACGCAAACGCATATCTCAGCTGAACAAGACCATGATGGATCATTGGCGCATCCTTTCAAAACAACAGTGGGACGAAATGTGTAATTCGATTGATGGTCAGGTTCGAAATGGCAAAACGTGGAACTTACTCAAATATCTCCTCAATGAAACCAAATCCGCACAAATCAGCGTCATTCGATCGTGAAGATACTTCATCAGGCTAAACGGACAGTGTCACCGGAAGATGTTGTCAAGAACCTCGTGGAAAAATATCTCCCGCTTCTTACGGGCCCTGCGACCCCTCACCCTGATTACTCAGGAAGCGACTAACTTAGACGCCGACTTCTCTATTGAAGATGTGCGCCGAGCTCTCCATGAGCTCAATGGCCGCTCAACCCCTGGCCCCGATGGCATCACCAACAACCTCCTACGCAACCTGGACGATTCCTCCATCACTTACCTAACCGACACTATCAACGAAATATGGAAAAAGGGTGAGATACCCGATGCTTGGAACTTGCTCACGCGGTTCTCATACGCAAACCGGGAAAGGCGCTGAGCCTAGGTAACCTACGCCCCATATCTCTCACGTCGTGCGAGGGCAAAGTGGCTGAGCGCGTCGTCTTCAACAGGGTTGGTATACCCCGAAGATAACGACTGCATCCCGCACCACATGATTGGCTTCCGACCAGGGTTATCCACTCAAGACGCCACGTTACTCCTAAAGCATCAAATTCTAGATGGCGGAAACACTCGGGACACTCGTGCAATACTCAGTCTCGATTTAGAAAAGGCCTTCGATACAATAACGCACTTGTCAATCTTGAAAGCGATCGCAGCCCTAGGCCTAGCTCATCAATTTTACTACTTTATCCGCTCTTTTCTCACTCGACGCAGAGCCGTCCTCCGCGTAGGAGACCTAGTGTCAGAAGAAGTGGAGCTCGGACAGCGGGGCACTCCTCAAGGATCCATCCTTTCACCCAACCACTTCAACTTCGTGATGATCGGGCGTTCCAAACGACTTTCGAAAATCGACGGGCTAAATTACACTATCTCTGCGGATGATGTAACCATATGTTGCTCCACATGGTCGGATGGCTTCATTGAGTCCACCCTGCAAGAGGCTATCGATACCGCCGAGTCTTACCTCGACCACACCGGTCTCAGGTGCTCACCCGCGAAGTCGGAGCTGTTGATATATTTGCCCAAACGCCGGGGTGCCAAGCCCAAAGGGTGGAAACCTCCGGCGCAACGCAATATTACCCTCCACACCAGAGATGGTCGTACTGTACCCAGGGTAGACACCATCAAAGTCCTGGGCATGATCATCGAGTCTTGCGGAACCAACACCCAAACATTACACAAGCTCAGGACTAAGACTGAGAATGCCATATGACTCGTACGTAGAGTAGCCAACAGCACCACGGCCTCAAAGAAGACAACCTGCTGCGTCTCGTACACGCGTTTGTTTTGTGTCCATTTTACCTACGTTGCCGCTATACACAAATGGCTACGTGCTGAGCGCGATCAACTCAATGCGCTTATTCGCAAGGTGGTCAAACGAGCCCTTGGCCTCCCTATCACCACTCCAACGTACAAACTCCTCGAGCTTGGCGTACATAACACGCTAGAAGAGATCGCCGAAGCTCAGGAATGGGTGCAATTGACCCAACTCACTACCACCAAGGCGGGCCGCCATAATCTGCGCGAGCTCGGCTTCTTCTCCTCGACGGCCAAGGACCCCCCAGAGTTGACACTAAATCTCCGTGAAATCCGCGACCTTATGACGATCGCTCCCATACCACGAAATGTACACCCCGAATAAAACAGAGGCAGGCGCCTTGCGCGGGCGACCGCCATTCTCAAGCGCATAGACATGGAAGCGGACAACGTCTCGTTCATGGACGCCGCTGCCTATCGCAACAACCGAGCCTTCGCCGTGGTCGCGGTATCATCCGCGCAGCAGACTCTTAATTTTGCCACAATCCTCACCCGAAACTCCGAAGTAGCGGAGTAAGTAGCTATAGCTATAGCTATGCTCGACAGCAAACGAAAATTCATCAACCGCGACTCCAGGCCGGCCATCAAAGCCTTCGAACGTGGTGTCATCTCCGACCAGGCGTTACGTATCCTGCGCAATGCGGACCCGAGTGCACTGAAGCACCACACTGTCATCTGGTTCCCCGCCCATCTTGGCCAGGTGCCGGGTGCCTTATCCAAACTCAACGAGATTGCCCATGATGCAGCGCGCGCGCTTACCGACCGCACTGCCACAGGGCAACCTCCTCTTGCTGGGTTAGATACCAATCGGGATGCACTAATTCATCATCATCATCGTCATCATCATCATGAGCCTGACTACGTCCACTGCAGGACAAAAGCCTCTCTCATGTTCCGCCAGTTAACCGGGTCCTGTGCTTGCTGCTGCCAATTTATACCCGCAAACTTCTTAATCTCATCTGCCCACCTACCCTTCTCTCTCCCCCTAACCCACTTTCCTTCTCTGGGAATCCAGTTAGTTACCCTTAACGACCAGCGGTTATCCTGGCTACGCGCTACATTCCCGACCCATGTCCATTTCTTCTTCTTGATTTCAGCTATGATAACCTTAACCCCTGTTTGTTCCCTAATCCACTCTGCTCTCTTCTTGTCTCTTAAGGTTACACCTACAATTTTTCTTTCCATTGCTCGCTGCGTCGTCCTCAATTTAAGGTGAACACTCCTTGTAAGTCTCCAGGTTTCTGCTCCGTAGCCTAGTACCGGCAAGATACAGCGGTTATATACCTTTCTTTTGAGGAATAGTGGCAATCTACCTGTCATAATTTGAGAGTGCTTGCCAAATGTGCTTCACCCCATTCTTATTCTTCTAGTTACTTCAATATTGTGGTTTGGTTCCGCGGTTATTACCTGCTCTAAGTAGACATAGTCTTTTACAACTTGAAGTGCACTATTACCTATCTCAAAGCGCTGCTCTTTTCCGAGTTTGCTGTACATTACTTTTGTTTTCTGCTGATTAACTTTAAGACCACCTCTCTGCTCTCCTTGTCTAACTCCGTAACTAAAAGTTGCAATTCGTCCCCTGAGTTACTCAGCAATGCAATGTCATCGGTGAAGCGCAGGTTACTAAGGTACTCTCGATTAACTCTTTTCCCTAACTGTTCCCATTCTAGGCTTCTGAAAACCTCCTGTAAGCCCACGGTAAATAGCATTGGGGAGATTGTGTCCCCCTGCCTTACACCCTTGTTGATTGGTATTCTGTTGCTTTCTTTTTGAAGCACTATGGAAGCAGTTTATCCCTGTAGATTTCTTCCATGAGGTTTATATATACTTCATCGACGCCCTGATTCCGCAGTGTCTGCATGACGGCTGATATTTCTACTGAATCAAACGCCTTTTCGTAATCTATGAAGGCTTTGTATTGTGGTTTGTAATATTCTGAGCATTTCTCTATTACTGTAGTATGCACCAATTACGTACAATGAAATTACAAAGCACTTTTACCTGAAACGTCACATTTTTCCACCCCCACATCCGAAACATAACCGACCGCAGGCATTAACCCTACGCCTATTACAGACACACACGTACCCAAACCTTGTCACTCTTCACGTTTATTATCCCGATGCATACTCCAGCGACACATGCCCATCATGTGGACACACAGCGACACTCACACACATGCTCTGGGAGTGTAGAACAACTCCTCCCAACTCTACCTCAAGCAAGTGGGAGAGGTCCCTCAGGAGCTCACTTCTCGCCGACCAGCAATGGGCCGTCCAGAAGGCCTACGAAGCCGCCGCCAGGTACTCCCTGTCGGTCCCTACGTGGGACACGCCCGCTACGCAATAAGCGCGTCCTGCAGGACTGAAATAAAGTTTTTTTCATTCCATTCCATAAAATACAGTGTATGGTATAAATGACAATGCACCTACTCCTGCTCCTTGCAATAAGGTAAAGCATGATAAAAATAAGGCACATCTTTCATTTAAAGTTGAGTACATGTGGTAATCAAGCTTTCAGAATTGAGACGTTGTAAGGCACTGATTTTAGTTATAAGCAAATAGTATGCACCAGAGCAAATCAGCCCCAGCTATGTGCCAGCGTGAAAGAAGATGACGTTCGTGTGGCTCGTGATTGCTGGGTATCTGCCTGACTAGGCTCGTTGTGGCTAACGCTTCATCAATATTAATAACAACTGTTCGTAGGTATACTCCCTTGCTACAACGTAACAAGTTGTAGAGATGTGACTGTCGTGGCTGGGATCAAACTACCGAACTACGGATGGGCGGGTGAGCACCCTAGCCCCTGATACATTGTGGTGGACGCAAGTTTAAGCAGTTGCACGACTCGGGGGTAGAAAAATGGGCTGCTTCATGAAACGCCTGGGTGCGCTTTTGGCCTTAATTGTGATTTTTCTTCTTTATGGTCGACAAATATTTTACTCATTGGCATTGTCACTGAAACGGGCAGTGGATTTTTTTATGCAAGTTCTTTAAAGTTATCATGGTAAGATTTCCAATGTCTCTTTTAGCCATATTTGAGAAGACAAAGCCTTACTGTTGGCTCACAACCTGTCGGAAATGCCCGCATTCCATGGGTATGTACCGGATGTGTATGAGGGAGGGTTCCAAGAAATACACGACAGGTATTTTTTGTCATTCAAGTCCTCATGTGTCAGTCATGTTTGTTATATGCTCATACTCTTATAAGCCAGTTTTAGCACGTAGTAGTAGAGGAGGTGATCACGCCAGCACCGAGACGTAGAAAGCTGGCTAGATGGATAGATCAGAATGACCCAAATACCTTTATTTCGCTAAAAATTACTTGATACTCAGATGGTGCACACACTTAACAAGACCAAATTGGAAGATAAGTTGGAACATAGTAAAAGATTGTGCATGTGACAATCTTTTTCATATTTTAAGAGTGGGGCTGTTTAAGCAGAGCATTGGTTTGCAATGGAAGAACAGAAATAACTATCATCATGAACAGGCACACGCTCTCTTTGGCCTCTTGTTCATCTTTGTTCTGCTGTGCTTTGCTCCCAGTACACATGCGCCGATACAACCGGCATGGGATGCGTTAAGACTGGTTATCTAGAGATTGAGAGCAAAGAGAACGAAATGTTGTCAAAAAAATCTGAACGAAGTGGCATTCGAATCTGTGTACTGACAATCCGAAAACAACCGCTCGGCTATACAGGCACGCTAGCAGAATTTATCATAGGTTTTTATTGTACAGTGTGCAAGGAGGTTGGAAAGATAAGCCAGAGTGAGGAACAGGAAAAAAAGGTGAGGAGAGAGCAAGGTGTCGCGTAGAAAGAATGACGAAGAAACAGAATCAAAAAGTGAGGGAGAAACGTAAAAAGAAAACTACAATGTAATAAAAATTAGAGATCAAAATAAATAATAAGAAGACATGAACAACAGATCAAAAGAAGAGGAAGAAAAAACTAATAACAAAAACAAAGAGGGTGTTTCAGTATCACTTCTCTGAGGCTTGGCACCACTATTGCAAATCTGCCTCAAATTTTTCTGACACATTGTTATCATGGAGGAACAACACTCTGCTCTGGTTGCGGATTAAAACAGAGGCCTGAAACACCTGTCCCGTCGAGTTTTTTGAGTGACCAAGTCTGAACAAAACCTTCTGAAGCCGATACTTTTACCCTAATTAAAAAGTCATTACTCTAGTTGAGGCTGAAAGACAAGGCCCTGTGATCGACCATGGGAATGGTCTCGGCAGAATAATAATACAGATATTTCTTCTTTTTTCGCTGCTATATTTTTCAAGGCATCAAGCAAGCTTGCTCAGAACTTCAGCAGCTCTTTTCTACTTTACAAGGAAGAAAGTTGTGTCACTTTGCTAAATGACACTCACACTTATTTCTTGCTTGTTGCCTTTGATAACGTGTACAGGTAATTTACACAGATGTAACTGGTCGCAAGCATTTGTTCCTCAAGAACCATTGCAGCTAGAACATAAAATAGTAAATGTTTTTTCGTTCTAATCAGCATCCGTAATTCAGTCATTCTAAATGTAGGTATCGTCATCTTTTTCGAATGTTAATGACAAACCTCTCTTAAAATGGCCCATATATAGGATGCGGTAAAAAGGCCTTTTAAATTACATAACTTGACGTTTTTCATCAGCAGTTCCACTTCGAATTCTTGCACTGTGCTAGCCTTTCAGGACTAAACTTCGTGATTGTCGGCCACCAGATAAGGGAGTTTGATACGTTTGGTTTCCTTCTAATGGTGTGATTTTTCATAAGGATAGTTGCGAGACGACGCAGTGTTGTGCATTTGTTTTTTTTGTATGCTTGTTTTTTCACTCTGTCAATTTCAACATGCGTACATCTGCGCAGAGATTTGAAAATAGTCAGCACAACAGCAGATAAAGCAACACCAGCGACACAAGGGCAAGCACAGGTTTTCAATTGAAATTTTATACAACATACAATATATAGCCCCCACCCAAAATAATAACATGCGCATGATAGAAAAAATAAGTCTGAATTAAGTCTGAAAGAAAAAAATTAAGTTAAGGAAAAATTAATGTCGAATGCCACCAGCTTCCTTTAACTGTTCATGCAGCCTCAATAATAATCCCGGTGCTATCATAAAGATGAGCTGCAAGAGCTTGTCTTTTCTCGAGCAGAGGCTGGCAACCACATTCTGAACAATCAGAAGTCAAAGAATCATCTCTATGGTTTAATTTTTGATAATGCTCTTGCAACCGTATATTTAGGCACCCGTCTTTTTAACTCACATAACTGTGGGCACAGAACCTATGTATGCAGTATTCGATGCCTACTGCTCAGTCAGCAAAGTTTTGGAGTGCATAGCTTGGCTATCGTTCAAAGGTATTTCAACAACACTAGTTCAAACACATAACTGACTTTGTTTATTCAGAGCGTTGGTCGAACAGAGAAGTTTCTAAACAAATAGTTACTGGAAAATTTGCAAAAAGTAAAATGCGTGGGTAGAAAAGTTTCTTTGGCTTCTCATATATAGAAAACGATTGCCAGCGCTGTCTGAGAAAACACAAGTTCTTACCACACATCCTCATGATGGCACCCTGACTGCAAAGAACAGGCCTACTTAAATTTATTGCCTAGGTTTAGGTCGCCGCTTTTCGTTTTTTTGGTGGTCTCTCTGATTTTATGCTTCACTTTGTTTTTTTTTTGTTATTTTCAGCATCAACATGTTTTTTTTTATTCTCGTGTTTAAGGCAACACATTTGAGAGTTGTGATAAATTTCAGTTGGATGTCGGCGCTAAACCTCGTTTCACTTGTGTTGCTGTGTTTAGCGCTGAAGAAACACTGAGCAGTTTGAAGTTTGGAACAGGAACTAGTCCGCAGTCACATGTTGCTCCGTGCGCACACACGGTGGGGTGATAGCCGCACGCTCAAAGTCGAATGTTTTTTCATTGCTCGCGCAGCCATGGAAGTGAATAGCCAGGCTTGATTAAGCATGCGGGTGTAACAGGAGCACTATCTTTCGACAGTGAATTTCTGGTCCGTGATTGAGTCATCTCCACATATAACGCAATGAAGAAAATTTGACTGGACAGCCTTCGGAATTACATCGTGTGATGCCTGTACTTTGAAATAAAGGATGGTCGGCAGCTTTTCTGAATGATGTAGTGGTTAAAGTACCGCGCATTTTACAGCTCAGCTAATACGAGTTCGATGCTACTACGCCCGTAAAATGAAGTATTTTACGAACAAGTGAGAGAGCCAGAGCAGGTTGCCGAACGGCCGCGCAAACCGCAAAACTATAAAAGCGCACAGCAATAATGGCAACACGTACGGACTACCACAACATCACCACCGCACACATAACAGAGATAAATATCACGGAAGTCAGAGAGCACTGAAACAGGTTGACGAGTCCTAGACATTGTGGCTTCACGCAAGTTCAGGCGAACCACAAAATTGAGCGATTCCAAACGCGAACATAATCTAACTATTCACGTTCACAAAGCCCACTGCAACCGAAAACACAATATCAGTGTGCGTCAACGAGGTGAACACCGAGTCGACCACAAACACGCAAGAAATACGTCTGATGTGCCTGCATCAAAAGAAAAGCTTCCATAGGTAGCCACAGAGGTTGCTTGAACCAAACGTTGCCTGAACCGGCGTTGTAAACTTTTACGAAAAGCCGCAATGTTCCACAGATCCGCTCAGATCCAAGCCAAGTTGGGTGAAAGCGTTTTCGTTATTTTGACCGGGTGAATATAGCATTCGGGCTATTCTCACCAGTGGTTCAAATATATACAAATTCCAAATCCGGATGGAGGCGTTCTGTCGGTGACGTCAAAAAGTGGGCGGTCCGCAGTGGTGGCGCGGACAAGGGGAAGTGAACAGCCAATGAGGAAAACGCAGGCTTGCGTCATCATCTTGACGTCGGCTTGGGGACCGTGTAGCAAAATAAAGTGTTTGTAACGTGTTGAAAAATGTTTACTATTGCTCACTATAAAAATGTGTTGGGACAAGTTTTCAAACTATGAATAACCAATACGCCACAATCTAAACGCATTTTTTGTTATTGTTTTGAACTGACGCTAAATTTAGCGGGACGGTATGTAGTGGCGCTAAATACAACCCCGTTTTAAGCAGTTACTGTTCTCATATCTCCACCACCTTACAAACCTAAACAGCGCAATTTTCGAAGATGTTGGCTAAGTCGAGCGCAAGCATGGCGGAGGGCAACGGCACCAGTAGCCAACATCGCAGCACTTCATCCGCGTTTCCGAGGCCCAGCGCGCCCTGGTGCTCGTCTTCATAGACGAACATCCCCAGCTCGCGGCGAAAGACATCGAGCTGCGGCACGGCGTCACCGTCGCCGACCGGCGGTGGCTGTGGCAAGAGCTCAGCGACGCGTTGAACCATGAAGGGCCTGCGCAGGAGTGGCAGGCCTCGTGGCGCAGGCAGGTGCACGAGGCCCGCAGTGACGCCGCCGCCATCAGAGAGGCACAAACGTGAGTGCCTGTCGAATGGCGCATGAGGTTTGTTCTTTGACATTGGTTTATATTTTCAGGGGCACTGGAGGGGGTTGGCTGCCTGGCTTCCGCGGCCGGGTTTTACAGTTGACTGCGATGACACGCTTCAGTGACGTCTCTGGTCTCATCTATCAACAGGTAAGCAATCTGCCACCGCAGTATCACGGGTTTCTGAGCGGTGCCATGACAGAGTTTATATCTGAAGGGGTCCCTTTAGCGGAACTTTGTTAAAGGGGAATATAGCTCAGGAGAAAGAATTCAAAAGCGGGTAGGTTTATCAACTAAAATCTCACTTTGCAGCCCTTGCAGTAGGGAAGGGATTTATTTATCATAAAACACGCAATGCCTGCGGGCAAGTGCATGCACCAAATTGGTAATTCATGATATCAATGACCACTGAAAAGCTGCAGAAGATTTCCGCAGATGTTTAGTACGTAAGGTTGTAAAATAGCCAGAGTAACGAATACACATTTCTGAAAGATCATGCTTGCGACACTTTCCAGCAGGCGGATTTTCCCACTGCTGCGGTAGACATGGAGGTGGAGCCCACTGAATTGGCTGCAGATGGCCATGACACAGTAACACGCAAGGATCTGAGAACTTAGTGCTTCATTGAGCACAGGATTGGAGCCTTGAGCAGGGCGACAAGGAGCTCAAGGTGAGTAGACCCTGTGTTTACATTTAACATAAGGGGCGTAAACATTCTTCATGCTCTATTATGATGACTGAAAGCAACTTGGACTATAAATAAGAACCATGTATTGTAGTGAGGGCACGATATTGGATATCTGCAATGATAAACTGCTGGGCAAAACGTTGTTTAACACTGAAAAGGGCAGTTTAATGGCGAGAGATGCATTTGAACAAATGTATAAAGAGTACTTACAGCTAAAGTTTGTTGGTCTACACGAGGAGGGAATAGCTTGTACACGAAGTACGCTCGCTGGATTCCGTGCTGATCAGTTGTGCCCTTGCGATCTCCGACGACAGCGTAGCTCTGACCTACTTTACTTGCCCTACGCCATCTTCTGACGCCGACAAGAGCTTTCGCAAGTGGTGCTCCGTCCTTGGACTCCTGTGACCGTGTTTCCATCTTTCCTATCTCTCCTATTCCTTCGATATGTCCTCGCTCGCTGGCTTAGCGCATCTCTCTTTCTCTACACTTTTATTTCTATCCTTTTAATTCTTCCTCACACCCACATCCTGTGAGCTACTGCTGAGGTGTTGCACCGTGATGCAGACTGTTGCGGGGCTTACTTTTTCTCTTCTTTTACCTCTCTTAGAATCACTCCACACGAAGCTTCACACTTTCAAAGGATGACTCCAGGCCAGTGGATGTTCAACTGAGGAGAAATTGTTGTGCCCGTTGCAATTCTTGGCAGCAGCAGCTTCCAGCAACGAGATGGTTCAGGGTTTACCGGCGGCTCGCTTAAACATTTCCACCACGATGATTCATCGCAGGTGCTGCGGGGGATGTAACCACCCGCATCGCTTCTGCAGCATGGCGTATGGCAGCAGCACAGGAGAAGGCGGCAGCGGCGCAGGAGGGCGTCCTGCAGATGGTCCATTCCTTGGCACAAGCCATGGCTGGGGGCTTTCTGCGAGAAAGAGAAACGTACTTTAGTTTAACTTTTCGTCAAGTGTTCAATGTTTTTTCTTGTCATCATTTATTATACATTCGTCGGTTTCGATCTTCTGCAGCTTTTTAGTGGTATTTGATATCATGAATTACCAATTTAGTGCATGCACTTGCCCGCAGGCATTGCGTGTCTTATGATGAATAAATCCCTTCCATACTTCAAGGGCTGCAAACTGAGATTTTAGTTGATAAAACTACCCGCTTTTGAATTCTTCCTCCTGAGCTATATTCTTATTTAACAAAGTTTTGCAAAGGCACCCCTTCAGATATCAAACTCTGTCATGGCACCGCTCAGAAACCCGTGATACTGCGGCGGCAGATTGCTTACCTGTTGATAGATGAGACCAGAGACGTCACTGAAGCGTGTCGTCCCAGTACACTGTCAAGCCCGGCCACGGAAGCCAGGCAGCCAACCCCCTCCAGTGCCCCTGAAAATATAAACCAATGTCAAAGAACAAACCTCATGCGCCATTCGACAGGCACTCACATTTGTGCCTCTCTGATGCCGGCGGCGTCACGGCGGGCCTCGTGCACCTGCCTGCGCCACCAGGCCTGCCACTCCTGCGCAGGCTTTTCATGGTTCAGCGCGTTGCTGAGCTCTTGCCACAGCCGCCGCCGGTAGGCGACGGTGACGCCGTGCCGCAGCTCGATGTCTTTCGCCGCGAACTGGGGATGTTCGTCCATAAAGACGAGCACCAGCACGCGCTGGGCCTCGGAAACGCGGATGAACTGCTGCCGCTGTTGGCTACTGGTGCCGTTGCCCTCCACCATGCTTGTGCTCGACTTAGCCAACATCTTCGAAAATTGCGCTGTTCAGGTTTGTATGGTGGTGGAGATATGAGAACAGTAACTGCTCAAAACGGGGTTGTATTTAGCGCCACTACATACCGTCCCGATAAATTTAGCGTCAGTTCAAAACAATAACAAAAAATGCGTTTAGATTGTGTCGTATTGCTTATTCATAGTTTGAAAACTTGTCCCAACACATTTTGATAGTGAGCAATAGTAAACATTTTTCAACACGTTACAAACACTTTATTTTGCTACACGGTCCCCAAGCCGACGTCAAGATGATGACGCAAGCCTGCGTTTTCCTCATTGGCTGTTCACTTCCCCTTGTCCGCGCCACCACTGCGGACCGCCCACTTTTTGACGTCACCGACAGAACGCCTCCATCCGGATTTGGAATTTGTATATATTTGAACCACTGGTGAGAATAGCCCGAATGCTATATTCACCCGGTCAAAATAACGAAAACGCTTTCACCCAACTTGGCTTGGATCTGAGCGGATCTGTGGAACATTGCGGCTTTTCGTAAAAGTTTACAACGCCGGTTCAGGCAACGTTTGGTTCAAGCAAACTCTGTGGCTACCTATGGAAGCTTTTCTTTTGATGCAGGCATATCAGACGTATTTCTTGCGTGTTTGTGGTCGACTCGGTGTTCACCTCGTTGACGCACACTGATATTGTGTTTTTCGTTCCAGTGTGCTTTGTGAACGTGAATAGTTAGATATTGTTCGCGTTAGGAATCGCTCAATTTTGTGGTTCGCCTGAACTTTCGCGAAGCCACAATGCCTAGGACTCGTCAACCTGTTTCAGTGCTCTCTGACTTCCGTGATATTTATCTCTGTTATGTGTGCGGTGGTGATGTTGTGGTAGTCCGTACGTGTTGCCATTATTGCTGTGCGCTTTTATAGTTTTGCGGTTTGCGCGGCCGTTCGGCAACCTGCCCTGGCTCTCTCTCACGTGCACGTAAAATACTTCATTTTACAGGCGTAGTAGCATCGAACTCGTATTAGCTGAGCTGTTAAATGCGCGGTACTTTAACCACTACATCATTCAGAAAAGCTGCCGACCATCCTTTATTTCAAAGTACAGGCATCACACGATGTAATTCCGATGGCTATCCAGTCAAAGTTTCTTCATTGCGTTACATGTGAAGTTGAGTCAATCACAGACCAGAAATTCACTGTCGAAAGAAATTGCTCTTGTGACACGCGCATGCTCAATCAAGCATGGCTATTCGCTTCCATAGCTGCGCGAGCAATGAAAAAACATTCGACTTTGAGCGTGCGGCTATCACCCCACCGTGTGTGCGCACGGAGCAACATGTGACTGCGGACTAGTTCCTGTTCCAAACTTCAAACTGCTCAGTGTTTCTTCAGCGCTAAACACAGCAACACAAGGGAGACGATGTTTAGCGCCGACATCCATTATCACAACTCTCAAATGTGTTGCCCTACACCCGAGATTAAAAAAAAACATGTGAATGCTGAAAATAACAAAAAAAACAAAGTGAAGCATAAAATCAGAGAGACCACAAAAAATGAAAAGCGGTGACATAGACCTAGCCAATAAATTTAAGTAAGCCTGTTCTTTGCAGTAAGGGTGCCATCATCAGGATGTGTGGTAAGAACTTGTGTTTTCTCAGACAGCGCTGGCAATCGTTTTCTATATATGAGAAGCCAAAGAAACCTTTCTACCCACGCATTTTACTTTTTACAAATTTTCCCGTAACCATTCGTTTAGAAACTTCTCTGTTCGACCAACTCTGAATACACAATGTCAGTTATGTATTTGAATTAGTGTTGTTGAAAGACCTTTGAACGATAGCCAAGCTACGCACTGCAAAACTTTGTTTACTGAGCAGTAGGTATCGATTAATGCATACCTAGGTTTTGTGCCCACAGTTATGTGGGTTAAAAAGACGGGCGCCTTAATATATGGTTGCAGGAGCATTATCAAAAAATAAAAAACATAGAGATGGTTCTTTGGCTTCTCATTGTTCAGAATGTGGTTGCCAGTCTCTTTTCGAGAAAACACAACTCTTGCAACTCATCTTTATGATAGCACCAGGATTATTATAAAGGCTGTATGAACAGTTAAAGGAAGCTGGTGACATTAAACATTCGATGTTCCTATCTGTTAAAGAACTGGCTTACTTGTATTCATCGTCATATGCTGTTTTGCCTGTTTTTTTACAGTTTGTATCAGTGCATTTTCACTTAATTTTTTCCTCTCATGCGCATGTTATTATTTTGGGTGGGGCCAATATATTGTATGTTGTAAAAAATTTCAGTTGAAAGCCTGTGCTTGCCCTCGTGTCGCTGGTGTTGCTTTATCTGCTGTTGTGCTAAGTATTTTCAAATCTCTGCGCAGATGCATTGTATGCATGTTGAAATTGAATGTGTGAAAAAACAAGCATACAAGAAGAACAAGTACACAACACTGCGTCCTCTTGCAATTATCTTTATAAAACGCACGCCATTAGAAGGAAACCAAACGTATCAAACTCCCCTGATCTGGTGGCCGACAATCACGAAGTTTAGTTCTCAAAGGCTAGCACAGTGCAGGAATTCGAAGTGAAACCGCTGATGAAATACGTCACGTAATGTAATTTAAAAGGCCTTTTTATCGCATCCTAGATATGGGACAATTTTAAGAGAGGTTTGTCATTGAAAATCGAGAAAAATGACAATACCAACATTTATATTGACTTAAATATGGATGCTGATTTAGAAATAAAAATATTTACTCTGTTATGTTTTAGCTGCACAGGGTGCCTGAGGAACAAAAGCTTGAGAGCAGCTACATCTGTGTAAATTACCTGAACACGTTATCAAAGGCAAGGAGCAAGAAATAAGTGTGAGTGTCATTTAGCAAAGTGACACAACTTTCTTCCTTGTAAAGTAGAAAACAGATTTTGATGTTCTGAATAAGCTTGCTTGATGCCTTGCAAAATATAGCAGCGACAAAGAAGAAATGTGTGTATTATAATTCTGCCGAGACGATTCTCATGGTCGATCCCAGGGCCTCGTCTTTCAGCCAGAACTAGAGAACTGACTTTTTAATTAGGGTAAAAGTATCGGCGTCTGAGTGTTTTGTTCAGACTTGCTCCCTCAAAAAAGCTCGACGGGACAGGTGTTTCAAGCCTCTGTTTTAATCTGCAACCAGAGCAGAGTGTTGTTTCCACGTGATAACAATGTGACAGAAAAATTTGAGGCAGATTTGCAATAGTGGTGCCAAGCCTCAGAGAAGTTGTATTGAACAACCCTGTGTTATTAGTTTTTTTCTTTCTCTTTTTTTAGTTGTTATTCATGTCTTCTTAAACTTAATTTGATCTCTTATTTATATTACACTCTAGTTCTGTTTTTTTTACCTTTCTCCTTCACTTTTTGATTCTGTTTCTTTGTGACTCTTTCTGCGCGACACCTTGCTCTCTCCCCCACTTTTTTTCCTGTTCTTCACTCTGGCCTATCTTTCCAACCTCCTTCCACACAATGCTATAAAAAGCTATCATAAATTCTGCTTCCGTGCCTGTATAGCCGAGCGGTTGTTTTCGGATTGTGAGTATACAGATTCGAATGCCATTTCGTTAAGAATTTTTTTTGCCGACATTTCGTTCTCTTTGCACTCATTCTCTAGATCACCAGTCTTAATGCATCCCATGCCGGACGTATCGGCGCATGTGTACTGGAGCAAAGCACAGCCGGACAAAGATGAACAACAGGCCAAAGAGACCATGTGTTCGTTCATGATGATAGTTATTTCTGTTCTTCCATTGCAAACCAATGCTCTGCTTAAACAGCTCCACTCCTAATATATGAAAAAGGTTGTCACATGCACAATCTTTTACTATGTTTTAAATGATCTTCCAACTTGGTCTTGATAAGTGTATGCACCATCTGAGTATCAAATAATTTTTAGCGAAATAAAGGTATTTGAGCCGTTCTGATCTATCCATCTCTAGCCAGCTTTCTACGTCTGGGTGCTGGCGTGATCATCTCCTCTACTACTTCTTACCAAAACTGGCGTATAAGAGTATGAGTGTATGACAAACATGACTGACGCATCAGGACTTGAATGACAAAAAATACGTGCCGTGTAAATCATGAAACCCTTTCTCATACACATCCGGTAAATACCCATGAAAGGCGGGCATGTCCCTCAGGTTATGAGCCAACAGTAAGGCTTTGTCTTCTCAAGTATGGCTAAAAGAGACATTGGAAATCATACCATGATAACCTTAAAGAACTTGCATAAAAAATCCACTGCCCGTTTCAGTGACGATGCCGATGAGTAAAATATTTGTCGACACTGAAGAATAAAAACACCAATTAAAGCCAAAAGCGAAACCAGGCGTTTCATAAAGCAGCCACTTTTTCTACCCCAGAGTCGTACTACTGCTTAAATTGCGTCCACCACAATGAGTCAGAGGCTAGGGTACTTACCTGCCGATCCATTTGATCCCAGCCACGACAGTCACATCTCTACAACTTGTTATTGTAGCAAGCGAGTATGCCTACGAACAGTTGTTATTAATATTAATGTAGCGTTAACCACAACTAGATGGTTCAGGCAGAAACCCAGCAATCACGAGCCACACGAACGTAGTCTTCTTTCACGCTGGCACATAGCTGGGGTCGATTTGCTCTGGTACATACTATTTGCTTATAAATAAAATCAGTGCCTTAGAATGTCTCGCTTCTGAAAGCTTGATTACCACATGTACTCAACTCTAAATGAAAAGTGTGCCTTATTTTTATCATGCTTCACCTTATTGCAGGGAGCAGGAGAAGGTGCATTGTGATTTATATCATACACTATTTTATCGCACATAGATTTATGGTCATCTGTGGCCTCTAATGTACCCAAAAAACGCTGATAGATTTACAGCCTCCCATGTTGGGTGCCTTGTCTAGAATTGCATGCTTGCTATGGCAAAGGGGCTAAGAAAGCATGCTTTCCTAGAAAACATCCATAAAGTGGCTTGTAACGAGCCTGTAATCAGTGTGCCTTATTTCATATGACTACCATGTTGCACAAATCACTGGCTTTTGCCTTATTGCTGAACGAGTTTGTAACAATGAAGAATTTGTAATTTGGTCACAGTAAGTATGAAAAAGTTAGTTTCTTCGATCTTTACCTGTCAGCATCAAAGTAGAATTTGACATTCTTGTGTGCCTTAAATAAACTGATATTCATAACTCTGGTTCCTGTGTGGGTTTTTTGATGGCACACATGCAAGCGCAGTTCATGTACTGTTGTAGCCAATCTTTATGCAATGCATCAAATAAAAACAAACTTTTCTGCCCGGTAACTGTACGATGAAGCAAGCCCTGTATTGATTACAACTCAGGTGACAAACTGCTAGCGGAGATTTTTTTACGTTATACAGAATTACGTGGTTGCATCAACAAAGCAACAGATAAAACCCGTTTTCAAGGGTAACACAAAATACTGCATTAGTGCCCTACAGAGTATAATTATTTTCTATTGTTATGACTAATTTCTCCAGTCATCTTTATTGTCTGTCTATGCTGAGCATCTTCTGATACACAAGGAGGCAAAAAATCCTGCATCTTGAACTTTTATCAAGATTTTTTTGTTTTTGCAGCCCTGCCTACTCTACAAAAATTTTGTACAGTAGCCTGCTGAAAGATGGGACTGTGCTGAATTTGCCAAGACTTAATTATGCCATGCACTTTCTTTATGAGAAAGAAACCAAACAACACCATTATTAAAATATATGATGAAAATTACCGACCCATGATGTGTCTGTTGCCTTATCTCTAATTTATCTAAATTCCGGTACAATTCTCCTCTTAAATAGATGTATTCAGTAGTACACCTTCAGTGTGTGCTACTAGGCACAATGTGAAAAAGTGCTCCACACAATAAATGAGGGAGGTATTCATTTAAGAGTTTAGTATAGGAGCAGAAGCTTTACTTTGATACGCATAGGTTCTATAACAAAAAGAACAGAAAACGAGTGAACCACTCTGCAGGAAGTTAAAAGCATGGCAGTAATTCTAAAACTGAAGAAGAAAGGAGAATGGATTCCGAAGACCTAGTACTCATACGTAATAGGATATCACAATCTTGTGCATTTAAAATAAAGCGGTATTATACCCTGACTTCCCCTATGGCTTTTTTGATGCCAGGGTGTATGAATTGCCCTGTACTGCTGTAGCCATGTATAAAACACAGCAAAGAAAAACACCTTCTTCTATACAGTATAAGTACGTCCCAGGAATGAGCATGAATCTGCTGGACTAATTACCGATCGGGCCAATTTTAACAAAGAATTAACAGAGTATATGTGGTTGTTTTCAGCAGAAAAAGAGATAAAACCTGAGACCAAGGTTACAAGCAATGTGGCACCTACACTGTCCTCATTGTAGTTATTTCCTTTTGTCATGATTTTATACCAGTCATTCTTTAGCATGTGTCTATGCCAACCAATCTTATGACTCAAAATAGAGTCAAAATATGCTGCGTCAAGTTAGGGCAATGTTTGCTGGGTCACATAATCAAGTTTCTCAATGAATAAGCTACATTTGCATAGACTTGATTCAGTCATGAATTTATAAGGACTACATTCATCAGCACTAATAAAAAAAGGTGGAAAGGAAATAACAGACACAACATGTGTGTCCATTTCCTTCTCTTTAATTTTACAACAGCGCTGTTATTCCCTAGTAATCAATACTACATCTGCACACACTGTGCCTGTGCTAGCAAGCACATTCCAAACAAGTGCTTCACAAAAACTGCGTAAGTCCTTCCTTTTAGAGTCAATTACATCTGGTATGTAATAAGTATGCCACTTTTTGCCAAACAGTTATAAAAGCATATGCCAGTAATTCTAAAGCTGGAAAGAAAGGAAATGTCTTTCAAATGCTAAGTATTTAAATCGGTAAAAAAACTTTGAATATATATCTTTCTGAAAGAATCAGATGTGCAAGGAACTGCAGGGTTAATACTGTTAGTTAATACTGGAGATGACTTCAAGTATGGTCGCATATTCCTTATAACGTGTACTGTGCACATACATGTGCATCATCACTGCACAAGAAAAGTCATTGCAGTTGATGAATCAGGTAACCAAGTTTTTTTTTGAAATTGCAGTACATAAACTGCTTAGTTCATCTTGTGTTCCAAGTTTGCACTTTGAACCCGGACATATGTATTGTTGCAAGAAATACTTGTACTGCAAATGAAACAAGTTGTGCAAGGAATATCTACAGGCGATAAATAACAGCATGATGTTCTGAAACCGATGTGACTATCGAAACTGTATTGGTTTTAACAGAAGATTTTGTTGTATGACTTAAATTTTTATAGTTGATTTTTCCGGTGGGTGTAGAAACATTGAGAGTGAGACAACGCATGAAAGAGATTTCGTTGTACAGTATAGCGATGATATTCCACGCTCCCTCATTTTTTATATATATATGATCGTGTTGGTCTCATGAAAAATCGATCAGCGCAGGCCGCACCAGAGTGTTTGAGAAACTTCTAGATTGTTTTAGACTATTCGCATGTACGACACGACTAGAGGTTACTAATACAGTTTTTATTACTAGCTTCTCCAACGCGAGCCATCTGCGATAACGCTCGTTCCACCGATGGTTAGATGAATGGTGGCTGTGAACTACTGCGAGTGTACGTGTGATCGAGTGACTTGGTTTTTCCGGGCACAAGTCAACTCGATTTAAGAGTTTCTTTTATAAACAGCTGATGGGCCGAACGGCATGTCGTCATGAACACACGTGACAATAGTACTGCACGACTTAGATCGTCAGACGAGAGACGGTTCTGAATGCCTGACGAATGGTGTAGTACATCGATCGAACTACGTACTGGACGCAAATCCATGAGCTGAAGCGCTTGGCGGGCTAGTTTGTTTATCATACTTGTATGCGTGATAGCTTGAGATAACCACGTCATGTCGTCATGAATCTAGTCTCTAGAGATAATATTGACTCCGATTTTCGTGGCGAGTAAAAATTGCGCCGTTGTGACCAGAGTTGAAAACGGTGAAAACAAAACATGTGCGTTACTTATCCCTGAATGTTCATGTTGCAATATGCACATTTGTGTGTGAATTAACACCTGTAAAAGTGAATGAAGATAATAACTTGATCCGCAAGAGCTGGTTGAATTCTTATTAGTCTGCTTGCCATGAGCAACCTAAGAAGTCCAATACCTTCCGTTACATATATAGCTAGATTTTTGACAGGCACAACCTTCGATCAATGTTCGTTCACCAAGGATGTTTGTTCTGTGTGGGTGTATGGGCGTGTTCTCTTTCTGTCCGCATTCAATCCCGCTGTTCAAACTTTCTGGGAGCCTGCGCAAGAAGCTCTTACAAGTCGTACACTTCAGGGAATGCCGTTCTCGGTATGCTCACAACAAACATGCTTCACCAATCGAAATTGTTCTTCTGCAGTGAAGCCAAACAAATGCTACGTTGTTTGGGGGGCCATATACGATTGGCCCTTCTCGGCCCAAGTGTGGATATGTATGTGTAAAAACTACGGTCGTATTCTATGATTGCGACATTCTGCAGCTCCAGTTCCGTTTTCTACCTCGATAAGCAAAGTTTATTTTGAATTGGAACTAAGAGATATTTTGCATGCGTTGCGTACATCCAGCGCTCGAATAATTACTCCCGTTTTATTAATTTGTATGTACACCTATAAGCGAGCAGGGCTTATTGGTCAGCTAGACAGTAGTAGATAACGTTTTTAAAAACTAATTAGAGCATAACGGGTAACATATATGCAGGGAAAGAT